>VWZV01000424.1:953311-1065802 GCA_013397155.1 Irena cyanogastra | reverse complement strand
TTTTTTTTTTTTTTTGGCAAGCTATAGACTTCTACATGACCCTTTGAAATGAGCTGTATATATTAATGTGAAAGTAAGGAGAATAGGTTTTGCAGATACTAATAATTTCATCTCTTCTGAATGTTTGCAAGCCATTGTAAATTTCTGTGAGTTCTAAGCTCCCAAAAGATGATTTAGTCTTGTGCTGCCTGGAGAACAATACAGATATACTCCTTACTAGTCCTCAGATCAATGATGTTACACACATCTTGTTGAATGTGGAAATAATTGGCTTATCAGAGCCTTCCTTCTATGAATAAAAATTATCTAAAATGTAATTTTATTAGGTCTGTGATTATGATATTGTGTAGTAGTGTACATGTGTGTGTGTATTCCGAGGATAATCCTTTTTGAAGATTCCTTTACTTAACAATATTTTGCAGTACTCAAGAGGAAACCTCAATCTTTCCAATTTAGAAACTGTGTATGATAGTCATTGAGCTAGGCATAAGTGTGCTAAATGTGAGTTCACTTTTGATTTTCTGGTGTTTACCTGGAAAATACTTCCACATTCATTTTAGTTTTGGTGAGGGTTTTTTGGCTGTTGTTCTTTGGGTTTTTTCCAAATAAGGGTTTTCCTTATTTGACAGTTGTGCTGAAGACGCATCCCTCAAGCTAGTTCCATGTTTATTGATGGAATAATACAGCATATTGCTACTCCAAGAGTATTAGGATGTTCTGTGCTTCTAGTTCTTCATAGATTTAAACTTACTAAGACTGGACTTTTTTCTCTTGGCTTTGATTGCCAAGAACTGTGTCTACAACTACCTTCTCTACATCATTGTCTTTCAGGAGCAAATCTGAAAAGCCCACTATCTCTCCAGTGGGGTAGAGTATGCATATCACTGGTGAGGCTCATTTCACATGGTCATTTAGAGGTCAGTCTTCATGCAGAGTTCACACAATCTGTTAGAAGTCAAGTTTTAGGTATCTAATCTAAGCTTGCTGGAATTGGAGTCAACTTTATATGTAAGTCAACTTATATATGTACATAAGCATTATTTATAACAAAATAAGACTGCTAAAGAAGCGCAGAAAATGTAAAACTGTAATAGTGCATTTACAATTTGAGTTTCTTGGCAGTACATAGTTGTAAGGTTATTTTTATATGTGATTATTTTTAAATGAAGCAAAAAACCCGTAGCTCTACATGCAAACTACATTTGATACGCTTTTATTTTACCAAAATGCCAGAAGATGTTTCAGGTAGAGTGAAGCTGACTGTTCAGAAGAGTTTGTTCAGCTCAGTCAGCGAGCCTGCCAAAACAAGGAAGGTTAACTCCAAATCACTGCAAACGTGTTCTGGGAAGGAGGAATAACAGCAGTTGTTTCTAGACCAATTAATTACACACTTCGGGTTCCTGTTTTTAGTGGGAGGTTGTAATAACCAAATGACCCACAAATACTCCATGGAAACCTTAGAAAAAATACTCTGTTTGAAGAATGTTTTTACTGTGTACTGTACAGCTTTGATCTTTCTTTTAATGCTAAGAATAATTTCAGAGCAAGTCATAGTCATAGCAAGTGAAAGAGGAATTTTAAACTTGTTGTAGCAAACACAGTTCTCTTAGATGGATGGGAGTCTGAAATATTTCCAGTCTTCTGTAGCTTGTATTGCTTTTTTAGGTTTTTTATGGATTCTCAGTAACAGATAACGTTAGTGATATGCATTCCAGGAGGCCTCTTCTGCTTTGGCCTACTTTCAACATACCAGTACAGAAAGATGTGAGAGGATTAGTTTAGGCTGTAGTCTCATGTATGCACTTTCAACAAGCATAAGTCAAAGCTGGCATCGCCCTATTCTGGCTTTCCCTCTGCCAGGCTGGCTCCATGGATCTTCTTCGCTTGGATCAGATAAAGAGTAGCCCAGGATGCCATGCCAGATGAAAAGCAGTAAATGCAGCAGATGCACATAAATACTTGTGCTGGCACTAGGGTGGAAGTAGTGGACAGTGGGTTCTGCATAACAGTGACACCTTTACGCATCTCTGTGTGAATCTGTGACTTCAGAACTCCTGCCATTCCAGTAATGATGCTCTCCTGCTTACTAATTCTACTGGAAGAAATATTATTGTTGCTCTTAGGTTTTTCTGGTTTTTTGTTTTAATTTTTCTGTTTCATGACAGTGCAATATAAATGGTTTTTAGTTTAACGGTAAGGATTTCTGTCCCAGGATTTTTATCCATGAGTTCATCTGCTCCTTATATTGCTGATTTTTGTTTCTCTTTGAGGATTTACAGTCCCTTGAGCTTTGGTAACTGAAAAGATAAAGCTGCAGTAAGAAGTATCCTAGAAAATCAGACTCCAAAGAAACACCTGCAACTGATTTATACTCTTTGTTAGTGAGTTTCACCCTAGGCTTCAGAAAAGTATGAGAGAATGCTAGCTCATTTGGAGAGTTGTAGAAACTTCCATAGGGACAGACCAGTGTAAAGCACTGTTCCTTTCTGCTTATTTCGTTGTTCTTTTTCCTTTTCCTGCCCACCTCTGTCTTGTTTCCCATCCCTCAATTCTTGTCTCTTCAAACATAGTAGCCTCTTCCCTTCCATTTTTCTGCTATTTACTCAAAGCAAGACAAGCACCCTAACTAGGGAAATTACCAAATGCAGGTCCTCTCCAAGGTAAACTTGTTTTTCCTTTTGTTGTAGTTGTAGTGCTACTGGGAATCTTGCATCTTGTACTTTCAGTAACAGGGGTTTTTTTCCAAATTTATGCAATGCAACTGTGAATTTTGCTTCATAGGTCAATTAGTAATTCATTTGAAAGAAAAGAATAAAAATAAATTGTGTGTCTGAGGTGACAGAAATAAATCATAATAATTTATTAGAAATGTTATTTATGTTACATGACAGTGAAATTGTACAAACAATTGTATCAACAGAGAGGTGGGAAACTGTAGCAATGGTGCCTAGAGGGATGATGAAGTGACTGAATAAGAGGGGAGCACTCAAATTCCTGAAATTATTGATAGAAAATGTTTCTGTCTCGCTTAACATTTCCATTCTTTGTCCCCAGCTACGTGTTGGTCTCAATCAGATTGTGCCAAGACCAGCTGTGGATGTCTGAGACATTGAAACCTCTTTACAGTGTAATGAAAACCTTTATCTTCTATGAACATCATAATAATTCATATAGAATTATGATGATTTTAGAGCCATAGAGACACTTCACAGAATTGTGTAAGGCATCAAACTGTAAAGCAAAAATTGCATCAAACAGTACAATCTGAGGTAAAATAGTTAAAGTAGTCAGCAAATATGGCAAATTTTATTTCCCGACAAGTAGATAATTTGTATTTTATGGTTACAGTTCTTTTTTTGCAACTTATATTTGCAGTTGAGTGTTTTTCTCAGAATTAGAGAGAAGTAAACTAGATCAGATAAATTAGGATGCAGTCATGCCAGCTTCTTATCTAAAGCCTGGTCCGTGCGCAAAAATGTTTGGAGCTTTTTTTTTTTTGTTAGCTGTCAAAATTCCATTACCAAAGAATTTTTTGCTTTTATTGTCAGATGCCAGTATGAACTAGTATCCACTATTCTTAACTTTTGAGAACAATGTTGAAAATGGGTCTATATCTGTGGTTTTCTGTTCATGGCTCTGCTTTTGATGGAAAAAAGGAAACCATTTTTTAAAAAAGTAAATGTACAATTGCATGTAGTGTTTATAGTAGCACTTAGTCTAAACATCCATAAAAATGGTTGTAGGGTATCTGTATTTGGGTGTTTGTGTGTGGCTGCAGCATGGACCCATGTGCATTGACATGAGCTGTATGCTGCAGCTGGTTTTTCTCATTTTAAAGATATGACTCTAAAACTATTTCCACAGAGCAAAAAAAAATGTAACTCTAAATATGCTTCTACAATGGCTTTCTTTTGGTGAAGTGGCAATGTGAAAAAAGATTTTCCTGGGCAGATTAAAAACACTAAGTGCTCCAGACAGAACAATTGAGCATTTCAGAATGAATTATACTAACTTGCTGAACCAGACTCTTCTCCCTGTGGGCATGTATTTGTTTGCATATATTTATCAGCCTGCTTGGAAACAGAATGAGAAACATTCATGCATTGCCTTTTAGAGAAGAATCTGAATGGAACTTTTTTTATTATTGTATTATGGAAAAAAAGCATCCTGGGGAAGATTGTAGCCACTTACTGTAAACTAGGAAGAGGCTGTAAAGGTGCTTCATCCCACTGATTTTCACACAGTATGAGTTGCTAGTTCATCTTTCTTTTAGATAATTCCATGCTCTGGTTTAACAGTGAAGCATACTATAAGTCCCTGTCTCCTAGTTTAAGCTCCCTAAGGCAGGTATTTCAGGAAGCCCTTACTTGCTTGTAGTTTCTTGACTGTCAGGCTATTTTGCTTCTTTATTTTCACTCATGACCACACATGAAGCATTTCAGACTTAATCTGATTGCTAGGACTTTAGCAACAAATTCAAGTTCTTCCAGAATTAAAAGTTGTTAAACTAATGGCTCGCTTACTGCATTTAATATTTTAACAGCTAACTTCTCATGAAAGAACTTACTGGTTTGTTAAAGTTATGACCTTATGGCCTCAAAATCAGGTTAAGTCTGATAGTAACTGTGGTACTTCACAGGGTACAGGTCTATCTAGCAAGCACACAGAGGAATTACAGCTCCTGACAAACTTCTGGAATTCTCTTCCCTTGTGACCGGAAAAACTGTTCCGGCATTTGACATAAAGCAAATGCTTACCAGTCACTGTGCAGGAGGTTGCTTGCAAAGGCGTACGGGTCGTTCACACTGCTCAGTGCACGCAAAGACAGCTGTATTAGGAGCCTGCTCACACATCACTGATGTTCTTAGTAAGAAGGCAAGCTCTTACGGTGGTTGTTTTGATTATTGGTCTGCAGAGCCTAAAAGCCCTTCAGGGTCCAGGTGCCCCATCAATCCATATTATGGTTCTATCTCATGAAAAGTCTCAGAATGCACCATTCGCTCTTCTTAAATTTTATTTTACCATCTAAGAAGACTGATTTTCTTTGTTTTCTTCTACTTTTTATGTCCTTGCAAATCAATGCTATTGGACATTTGCTAATTTCTAGGCTAGGTTGCTTATAGCTCCCACTACTAAAACTCTGAACTGCAAACCAAAATATCAGTACAGACAACTTCAGCATAGCTTATACATCTCCTTCATGTCAAAGGCCAAAAATATTGCTGAAAATAATGAATATGTAATGGTATTTTCCATGATGAGGAAAGTGTCCTGCTGTATGCTCTTTCAAGAGTATATTGAGGATTTAGGAATATACTCTCTTCACTTAAAGCTCTCCTTCTGTTATGTGAAAAATGTATTAGGCAACTAGAATGACGGTTCCACTTTTTTTGCTTATTTATTTTTACTTTCTAATTAATCTGACTTACACATTCAAAGGAAAGCTGGTGCCTGTCTTGATTAATTGTGGATGTCTGCATACATCTTTGCATAAAGATTGCAAACAAGGCTGTTTGCTTTCCATGACTCTGGAAATATATTGGCAGGAGTTTTAAAATCTTGAGAGAATTTCTTTTCAGTAAAAGCAGTAATGGAATCATAGTCATTCACTTTCACCCACTCTCTAGTAGATTATAAAAGCTGGTAGAAATTTTTAATAGGGAGCAATGCCAAAATACTGATTGGTGAAATTGGGTAAATAGGGAACTAGGGAATAACACAATTTTTAATGACCTCCACATTTTGATTTATTAACTGTTTATACAGAAACTGTAGATTTTTCTTACAAATGGCAGTTGTAGCCATAGCATGCCATGAGGATTTTTTGCTCTATGCTTTGGCTGTTCATTTTCTGGGCCACAACAATCTCACTAATATAACCTGCGTAACATCTAATTTATTTTCATGTACTTCCCTTTTACTTTTTATCCAAACTTGTTCTCTATCCTAGGGACCAAGAAGTAGTTCAGACTGAAAATTATTAATCCAGTCCCGTTTTCAGCCATATGCAATAATTACTAAATTGCCTTCAGTTATTTTTCATTGTTTAAAAAAGCCCCAGACCAACAGACATTTTGGAGTGATGTACCTCAACCATGAGGTGGGAGGAAAGGAGAGCTTTAGCTTACTTCAGACAGAGGAATCAAATTGAAGAGTTGAAGCTCCCAAAGGAAGGATCTAAACAAGATAACTGTTTGACAGTGTCTGCAAAATATCAAGACCAACATCACATCAATCTATGTTTTGGACCAAGTATGGAGCAATATTCCTTAAATTTATTTGTGGTCAGAATTACTCTTATGAACTATAATAGCATTACAATTTAGTCTTAGTGTATCCTGAAGGGTTAGTTACTGTGTAGTTGGAAAGGTTTAGAGAAGTTCTTGAAAGCCTTTCAAGATAGCTTCCCTTTGCTCCTTGCCTTGCAGCGAGACAAGAACTTGTCTCATGGAAATTTAGCCAGGCAGACTGCCCTACAGACCTGTTGGTCCAGTGACTTTAAGCTGAAGTACCTATGGTTTAGATTTTAGGCCACTGCACATAAATGAGTTTAGTTATGTGACTGAGTAATGTTTTTTCAAGTTGAGATGAACACTTTCAGAAACAATTGTATGTTTTAATTCATTACTGTGTTCAGTAAGGATGAATTACAAACTCAGTAGTGACTCTTTCTATGGAGCCTGTGGTTGCCTTATGCAGCTGATGTTGCCAGACCTTTCAGTGGGACTGCAGAGGGACAGAGCTGGTGATGCTGGGGAGTAGAATGGGCAGCATGTGCCTTGGAAGGTTTCTCTCTGCCAGTATAGTTATCAGTGCATTCCCAAGGTGAATGTCATTGTCAGTGAGGAAAGTTTGCTCGAGTAAGAAGGGTAGTGTAAATTACCTCTCCCTCCAGCAACAGAAATGCAGAAGCCAAGCTCTTTTGACAAGTAGGGTTCTACTTCTGCTCCTTGAACTGCTTGCTGCAGGATTAAAGAGGGAATGGAGCTTTTTACTGCCCACATATCTAATATCCCACAGATGTTTCAGGGAAACAACAGCAGAAAAGTAATATTTGTTAATATCATGGCCCCTTTTTTTCATCTGTACAAAGAAGAATTTGAAATGCATTGCTTGCTGTTAAAGAATGACAGTGACCCATATTAATTCATGTGAGAAGCAGTTTATAGGAAACAGTATTGCTTAAATTGATGTCTATATTCAAATACTGCTCATATCTTGTCTCCCAAGTGTTACGTGTGTGCCGTTGTAATCTTGGTATGCATTTTTAGTGTGGAAGGTAGCTTCAATACATCCTACAAAAATCTTTTACATGTCACTCTTAGTACAGAGTATTTTAGAACAGGGGTTGTTGAAATATAAAACTTAAAAGGTATCACTGGCTGTCCTGTGCAGCGGTACCTTGAGAAACTTTCTTGAACAAGGACTCACTAGCAATACTTCATGGTAACATTTATTGTGTTGATTCTGACATGACTCCCTGCAGAATAAAAATCTTGACGTTGATGAATGCCTTGAAAGGTTTACAGGAATTCTTTAAAACTGCAGAATACCTGAAAATTTAACCAGAATATACATTAGGAGAAAATCACTTAGAATTTCCCATTTTATTTTGTGCAGTTGTTTTCTGTCCAAATTGTGGATTTTGTCATACATTATATTATCGTGTGAAGGATTTATTGATCTCCATTAGCAAGTCCGTTTGGAGCGATTTGAAAGGTAACATTAGAGTAAGGTAACCCATCAGAATTATCGTGCCAGACATAGAGAGTAGAACAGTCTGTTTTCTGTAGTATGACAACATCTAACACCACTTCTTAAAGTTGTTTGTTTTGTAAAGCACTTTCATACTTGGAGAATATTTTTCAAAGTTACTCTGTCGGTATGGATCCACAGAATTCTTTATTTGCATTTCCAGCTGCTTTATAATAAATTCCATCTGTGTTTTTTTGCTATATTTGTATTGATTTTTCAGCTATGCTAGCTTATGTCTGTCCTCTGTCTTACTGACCTTAAAGTCAACCAAAGTGGTGGGCATGCAGCCAATTTCAGATGGCATTTGGTTAGTTTACTCCCTTTTAAAGTAGTTTAGGAAATGTTACTCAAATATTTCTCTTTTTGTCAAGACTGTTTAACTTCCACAGCTTCACCCCCTTTACTCTGAACTTCCTCCTCCTCAGTATTTTTCCAGTTCTGTGGAAAGGGATTAGAAATATACCTCACCTCTAGCTATTTTCATTGTAGTTTTCTTTCCAAATTACTAGGTTTTTTTGTCTAGCTATGGGGTTTTTTCCCCTAATCTTGGGTTTGTGTATAATTTTGCTTTGTACTACTTTGCATTTGTCTTTTAAGACGTAGTTATGTAACTCCTACACGTAGCCTAAACTCATAACTTTAAAGGGAGTTAGGCTGTGCAAGGAGTGCAAGATCAGGCATTTGGAAAATGGTCCAGTGGAATTGTTTTCTTTTCCCTGTACAATGAGTATTTGTCTTAAACAACTTCCATGGCCTTCGGACACTTATTTTACTTCTCCTTAGGTAATCTATGTTCCATTAGCCTTTTTTGGTTTGGAGCCAATTGATTCCTATAGGCTTTACTGAAGTGTGAGTTGAGGTTTTTTTCCTTCTGTTTGGGTTTGTTGGGTTGTTTGGATTTTTTTTTCCCTTTTACCATTTTCTGAAATGATTCATCTTTTATTTGATGGCTATTGGTTTGGGTTTTTTTTTCTTTTACCATTCTCTGAAATGATTAATGTTTTCGTTTCCCAGACCAGTGACCAGAATTGCACCTCCTTGTTTCAAAAGCCCAGTCCTTATATGTTGTTTTATTGCAGAATGTATGGGATGCTGTCCAGGCAGTATCTGATTAAAGTAGGATCAGAAAGGATATTTAGTGATTAGACTCATCAGACTTATTTCATTTTTTGAGAATCACATCCCAGCTCATGTATCACACCATACAGTTGATAGTACCATTCTCCTGGCAGTATTATTTAGGGCATGTTTTTTCTCATAGCTTGCTGGAATATTAAAAAATTAAACAATACTGTATTGCCTTTTACATACGTGTGGGACCGTTTCCTCACTTCATTGTGTGTTGTATTCTCTGGAATGTGTACTAGAGTAAAGGAAGCTATACAGTATTTTTTAGAAGAACAAGCCAGGAAATAGTGATGCAAATAAATCAGTCAGGCAGGCAGGATTTTGAAGAGTGAGCTGGTGGGGTTACCTAGCTGACTGTATCCAAAATCCAAAAAAGAATTGCAGTTCTTTAAGGTGGGCTGAGGGGGACAAAAGGTCCTTAAAACATAAAACAGAAGGTGCAAGGAAGAGCAAGTAATTTAGGGTAGTAATGAGATCCTGACTTCCTCGTGTGCCAGTGAAAAGGCCTGCCAGCAATAAGAGGAGTTTGTGTGCAGCAAATAGTTCAGAGGTCCATGCTCAGCTTTGCTTCTTTAGTTGTTGAAAAGTCAAGACTCATTTTGGAGTTGTTTCTGTTTCTGGAGTTGTTCAAACATAGTTTCTTTTGTTGTTTGTACCTATTGATATCAATAGAAGGTGATTGTGTAAATAACTATTCACCAGGATAGCTGTGATACCATGAATTGATTTGCTGCTTAAGAATGACTGCTGCAGTTGCACTTGCCTTCACAATCAACTTGTTCATGAAACTTTTGGCATCTCTAGGCAGTACCCCTTTTGGGGTAAATCTTCCCAAAGGAATTTTGGCCTTTAAAAGTTGTGGTGAGATACAGCATCCCTGAGCATGAAGTACTCCTCAATCAAACCTCATCATCATCACAGTCTTTTGTCATGTTCTGAAAACAGGTGTGGTGTGTTGTTTAGCTTGGTCTCTCTCATGGCCTAACGAAAATATAAAAGCACCTTAGCACCTGTGTTGTCTACTCCATTGCCCTTATTAGTCTCCGATAATTTTAAAGCCCAGTTACAAATTCAAGTAGGAACTTAAAAACTAATAAAACCATGTGAAAGCAAAATGTCATTCATAACAACTCATAAAAAAGACCAAAAAACCCCAGCAAACTGCCAAAAATTGGGTTTTTTGAGCATGGATTTTTGGTTTTTTTACAAAGCATGGTCTTCATAAGCCATGGAAGCTGCGTACTTGCAAAGTTGTTGTACCTAATGAAAACCTATACAGATAAATAGAATTTCAGTGCTTTTAAGAAACTCTATGTATCTTCATTGACTTTTCAGAATATTTTAATGCAGGATACCCCATGATACCCGTTCAACCTTGTTTTTAAAGATACCTCCAGTTTTGTTTTTATTTAAATTTTCACTTTAACAATGACAAATACACTTTTAAAGAAGAAACATATGCAGAATACTTCAGAATCTTCTGGATACCTGCAGGTTAATATTTCTATCCTGCAACAGAAGTGTGGACATTTTATTGCATCTTTTAATTGAGTTTAAAGTGAAAACCACCTTTTTAAAATAGAACTGCGTAGCGAGAGCGGTAAAGTTTTTATGAAAATTCAAGATGAAACAGCAGAAGTCTTTAAATGTATGGCACAATCTTTTTACCATTTATGGTCATGGTAAAAAAAAGAAATGGGAAAAAATGCCCAGCATTCACTGGAAACTAGATAGCAAAAATGAAGTGATTAATGTGAAGTAATTTAGATTAAGAAGAATACATCTTAGGAAGGCATCAAAACCTGCAGGCTTATGTCACACTTCACAGATTTTGCAAAACTGTTCCAATAATCCTGCTTGAATGAAATGTAGCATTTTAATATTCAGGCTTACTGCAGTGTAAATAAAATTTGTCTAATAGTACTTTCTTGAAAAGAAGTTTTATGCTACTATATCCCTTTGCAGTTTATTTTCATCTCAGCTGAATAGCTGATGTATGCAAAACTTGATGCTTCCCAAATATATGAGTAAGAAGCCCAGAAAGAGATGTAGGCAGCAAACTCTCTCAAAGGATTTCTGTGGAAGTTGAACATGTAAGACTAGGTCAAAACCAAGGTTAAAACTAATTTGGACAAGTTTTTCATCAATTTCTATCCAAACATACCTCAAAAATTACATGAAAATGAGTTTATAAAGTCAGGTATAAGAAGTTACATTTTTAGTCTTCTATGAGTTCCTTTAATCTCTGTTCTCTCACTGTACAGCATCTCATCAAGTTGCTGTGTTGTCATCTTGGACAAGCTTTGGGAATGAAGGCATGAATGAAATGCGAGATAAACTCCTTGCTTTCAGTTCTTACACGTTTTATCTGTGAGTCAGAACAAGATGTCTAGAAACATCCTGCTAAGCCAAGAACAGTCCAGACACCTCACACAGGCCACTTCATGTGTGTGATTCATGGACTTCTGACCCAATGGAAAAAAATCTGGCTAAAATGATGATGTCATACTGAACATATGCAAAGCTGAATCTTTGGTAACAAGGTGTTTAACTTGTTTCTTTTTAAATAAAAGAGCTTGTGATCAAGCCAGATATAGGCGTATTTTAGTGCAGAGAAAAAGTCTGAATTCTGGAACTATTCAGATCATCTGTCAAATAAATTAATTCTCTACAGAAGTGCTTACATGTTATAATGTCCTTAAGCTGTAGTAAGCACACCCCTTTAATTAATTTTAGCTTCTAAACTTCAATTTCAAAGGCACCTGATTCCCACAAATGGAAATTTTACAAAGCAGTGAGAAGCTGATTGCAGGTTCTTCTATCAATGTGCTGTGGACATCTTTCATAAAAGATGATGTTACACTTCCAGGAACGCGTTACTGCTTACCAACAGACTGAATGCTTTCTCCATGGAAAATGTCCTGGTGGGTTTTGCACCAACACATTTGGCATAGGTGAGGGCTGTGCTGGCTTAGTGTCTCTTTGGTTGCCATACAGAGAGGAATTGCTGATGCAAGATGTTTTGGTCTGTAAACAAAGTATCGTGCAATGGTGAAAGAGCTCTCTTAAAAAGCATTTTGTTGCAGTGTACAGTGTTGGAGTGGTTCATGATCCACTAAGTAAGGAGAAACACCAGTCAACAGCTTTTCTGTGTATTTTAGAACAATCGCATGCCTTTTTCTAAGCCAAAATATAGCCATCACCATTATATGAATGTAAATCTTTCTTGAGAAGTCTGGTTCTCTTCCTTCATTTCCTGTAGCATGTTAGCTGCAGCTTATTTCAATCTGTTTTCTCTTAAGCTCCCAGAAAATGTAAACAGGGCATAAAAATCTTGTCTACAAATCTTCTAAGTAATTCTGAACTCCCATAAGGAGTACATTACCCATAAAATCAGTTATTGCAAATTACTATTGAAGTTCTTTGGGAGTTGTTTTGTTTTGTTTAGTTTTGGTTTTATACGTTTTAACGTCTAGGAAGAAGAAACCCGGTTTCTAAACCAAAATTAAGTCTTTAGCATGTTGTACTTTGACAGCCCCAATCTTCATGATGCATGTCTTTTTGTTGTACATAATGGTGGATTTTGGTTCCTCAAAGTTCTGTTCAACTTGTGAGCATCCAACAAACATGACTCTACAAAGGAAGAAGAGCACTGAACACTGCACCAAGAGAGCTAAAATCATTTTGTATTGTTGAGTTAATTTTGTTACAGTTCTGCTTTATTCCCTGTTTAGCACTGTCTGATCTGTGGATCTTCTATTTTGCCCAACAGACTGAGATGAGTCAAACTATGGAATAAGACTAAGAAGTTTTTCATTTCAAGTCAGTTTCAATTTTTCATTACTTCATTTCATTCTGCTGCTCCTCACAGCAGTCTGTGCTTATTTACTATTTACCACTTGCAGATATCACTAGTTATCATTTAACAAAGTCATGCATAATATATTTCTTTGCAAAACCATACTGAAAAATGCTCATCTACTTACAGTTGATAATGGTTTCTGCTGCTGTTCTGCGTATTTTCTCCATTTTGACGAAAACATGTTGGTAAATTTTTTCCAGAACTAAATGCAACGGGACTTGCCAGCTATGCATATGGAGAATACTGCTTCCTCTTCTCACGAATTTGTGCCCAGCCCTCTCAGACGTGCATTGTCCTTGACTGTTGCTCTAAATATAACTCCATGCATGACTTTTGAGCAGCCATAACACTCATTCAGAGTAGCTACTCATTTCAGAATAGTTTTCATATAGGTCTCTTCCAGGATAAGTTTTAGTACTTTTGCACTGAAAATTCTGACAATTATTTTCATACGAATACACATGGGTTTTTTTATATAATTGGTGTTGCTTCCATGGGTCTGTAATCAGAAAAACATGCATTAAGATTAAATGATAATTCAGTTGCAACTATAAACTGATGTGTAGTAATTATTGTTGGACAGTTGTGCTAGTGAACAAACTGGCTAGTGTACAATGGGTCTGTTTTATCCATTAAGTCAATGCACAGTCTCATACTTTGGCAAGGAATTTTTTGATCTGTATTAAAATCTATTATTATCAATGTGTGTATCTATACATTCAGAATATGTTAAGATGTTTAGTCTGAGAAATACAATTATGTGTTATTGAATATGTTTTACAATATCACTAAATGTTTTAGTACTTATGCTACAATGCCAGTAGTTTTTATTATAAAGCTGAACATTCGCACAGAAAGTCAGTTTTAATTTACTGATAAAATGTCTAGATTTTTTTCATTGTTTTCATAATTCCTTTAATAATAGTAAAGATTTTGTAATTTTTGAATTCAGTGTTTCTGAGCAGCAGGTTGAAACGGTTGTTGCCAGTATTCTAACCTTGATAAGTGGTTGTGCACTGGTGCAGAATACTTTCATATTCAGATGATAAAACCACTCAGGTCTGTTGGGTTAATGATATGGTCTTTTATGACACATTTCCACTGCTCATGCAGAGCCTTCCAGTTGCTGACTGCATGAAACTGCCATAATATGGATGTGGGGCTGGACAGCATGAGGGCACCCTCTGGCAGAAGTGAAGGAGAGACAGGATATGGTGTCGTTCTCTGAGGGCAGGGCTTCAAACATGTGAGAAGGAGACTGCCATAGCTCAGTCTATTTGCGACTGTAGATTTACTGTGAGCTGTGGAGTAGTTGGAGTGAGGGGGTTCACTGGGGGAGGTGAAGGAAGCACAAACTGGCAGGTACCAAAAAGAGAAGATGGCATGGGGAGCAGATATGCTGTACTTGCATGGAAAGATACTTGACTTGCACATTAAAGATTGCCGCTGGGGTCAATGGAAGCAATTTAGCTATCTGGAGTATTTACAGAGACAAAACCTGTACTTTGAAACCTGTTTGACCAGACAGAGAGAGGTCTGGAACTTTCACTGAAAGTCAGTTGAATAGTAACTTCCAGACCTCTGGAAGTCACCGTTTCTGCAGGGGTCGAAACCTAAGCTTTCATATACACTTATCTTAGATTTTTAGATGGCTTTCTTGAGAGCATTGCCAGTTTCTGTTGCAGCTGAGACATACTGCTACTTGCAGAGGAGCAAATGTAGAACAGCACAGCAAAGGCTGAAGGATATGTCCTCCTACCCTGAACATGTCTCTTGTGGTGTCATTTGTTCCATTCAGATGAACTGATGTCAGATGACAGGGCCTGGACAGTAAATTGCTTGCAGAATCAGCAGTGAGTTATTTTTCAGTAGCTTGAACACGTGCTGAAGATGATGGAGTAGTTCTGAAATAAACTGGTACTTCTGCAGCCTTTAGCAGTAGAAAGAATGAATTCCGTAAGATACCACATTTTGTTTTAAATTACTATTTGACAATGCTGTATCTTTGTTACCTTAGCTTCATTTATTCTTAAAGTATTTCTGTATTTTGGATTTTTATTTTAGCATTTTCTTTGTCAGTTAGAAATGGTTTATTTACATTGATCTTGAAACAGACAACTTGAAACCTGATCTTTCTGGGCATAAATTCTCCTAAATTGTTCCTGTATGTTTCTTATTTTGATAAAGTTGTTTGGTTTCTTTCTGAGGTGAATTTTAGCATAGTAATTTAAATATGTAATGTAATTATGGCATCATCAATATATTTATTCTTCTGTTATTTTATTAAGCTATTTCCTTATGTTTTTCTAGGTTGAGAATTTCTCTCAAGTAAACAAACTTGTTCAGGCCTCTGTAGAGGGCAAGAATGTGGTATAAAAATACCAGAGTCAGTTTTCTGTTGGTCTGAAAGTACAACTGACTTGGGTGCAGCTGGAGTCTTACAGGAAGGTGGTTATAAATGCACCTTTGTATTCTCTGTAATTATTATTTTCATGCACTTGTGCCCAGAAGCAGTCACTATTGCCCTGTACATCAGTGACTTAAAGCAGTGCTCTCTGTTCCAGTTTACTACTTTTCTGCTTCACCCAACATCTACAGGAGCTTGCAACAATGGAAGGAGTTGTAGCATTATGTAAGGACTTGTTTTCATAACTTAATACTAAGGAACCATATTGAGAAATACAGAAATGCTTCCAGATTCCCAGACAGAATTAGAAAGTTTGAAATTTAGCTATACCTTCTTCTCTTATTTTTTTTTTTAATATTGTTTCTTGTCACACTGTGTGAAAGGACTGTCTCAGAACACTTTTACTAATTTTAAATCCCTACTTTGTTAAGGGTATTCCTTTTAAGAAGTAGTAGCTCAATAAGCTCCTTAGATAATTAGATATCTGTGGATCAACTTCTGTTTCAGCTGTCAGTGTGGACATATTCAGTGTATATTCTCCTGACCTGTTGTCATTTTATCATTTAAATTTAAAGAAATAAATCACTTCCTACAGAGTTCCTTGATCTTTGTAAAAAAAAAAAAAAAAGAAAGAAAAAAAACCGCACAAAAAAACAACCAACCTGTCACATAAACTTACTTTAAAAGATGTGAACAAAAAAATACAGTCACCAGCAGGACTGGGTTTTGGTTGGGTTTTTGTTTTTTAGTTAAGTGTTCTTCCTTGCTTTCTGTGGCTCTTATATAGACATGTGCAGTTTGTCAGTTCTTTCTCGTGGAGTACCTGAAGCACTACTAAAACTAAGTATCAAGCAACAGTAGCAACAGTAGGGAGTGTTCCCCTAGAAATTTCACTGTCTTCCTGCAGGTTAGCTTCTCTTCATGAAGNGGAGCCGGGCCGGGCCGAGCCGGGGGCGGCGCGGCCCGGGGGGCTCAGCCAGACAAAGAACAGTCCCGGCAACCAAATAAGGAAGTTGGAGCTGGAGGATTTCAGAATAGGAGCAGAGGGGGAGATGCCAGGGGAGCCGGGGAAGCAGTCTGTGTGCAGGGAGCTGCTCTCTGTTGTCACCAGCGGAGCGGTGAATGCAGGGGATCGAGGCTGGCGAACTTGCCCGTATCCTTCTGTGATCTTCAGCCAGCAGAGTTAAGAACTCAAGCTGTGTTTGTCATATTTTCTCATGTTTCTGAAAGGTCTCTACAGATTTTTGTTTAGAAAGGAGGGGTCTTTGGCAGCTCCGTTGGTAAGCAGACTGAAGATAAATGAGTCATCCTTTGCCAGGGGGAAAGAAGAGTCTCCTTGCAGATAATTTCAAGCATTGCAAAAACATATTGTAAGTTTTTGTCTACTGTAGTGTTCTGATGAAAACTTAGAAGTTTATCTAGAAAGGGTACACAGGCGCTCCTGAGAGTCAGAGGTGTCTTTTCAGTTAAGAACAGTAGTAGAGAAAGAGAGAAAAGAAAGAAAATAAGTACTAGAAAACCCTAAAACTGTCCTGACAATTTGGATAGAAAAGCGTTTCATAACAACATAAAATATGGAAAAATGTTATGGGATTTCAGAAATGCGAGTTAGGTACTGGTTTAAACATAGGTGTAAAATGCATGCCCTGTCTTCCAGTGTCTTGGGCATTGATTTACCTGCTTATATGGGCTGAAATTAAAAGGTCTTCCTGGTGGAAAAACATATGGAGCACCATTCACTTTTTCACTTCAGACTCACTTAAAGCAGGAAGAATCCACACAACAAATATTCTGAAGGAAGAGCTGTAATCTCTGCCGAGTGTGTGAAACCTAGAATAGAGAAAACTAAATAGCTGTGGGCACAAACTTCAGCAGTAATGTTTAACATACTGGCCTGGTTTGCTTTGGTTAAAATGTTAGCAACAGAATGTGTCCTAAAGTCACAGCCTTACAGCAAACAATTACATGCACTGTGATCTTGACATCCTGATGAAAGGAAGTAAGTTATGCCTTGATCTTGAAATTGTGACAAGATCAGCTCATAAACAGCTACCGAAAAACATTTTAAATACTATAGGGAAGCCTGGCTCAGAANAAAAAAAAAAAAAAAGAAAGAAAAAAAACCGCACAAAAAAACAACCAACCTGTCACATAAACTTACTTTAAAAGATGTGAACAAAAAAATACAGTCACCAGCAGGACTGGGTTTTGGTTGGGTTTTTGTTTTTTAGTTAAGTGTTCTTCCTTGCTTTCTGTGGCTCTTATATAGACATGTGCAGTTTGTCAGTTCTTTCTCGTGGAGTACCTGAAGCACTACTAAAACTAAGTATCAAGCAACAGTAGCAACAGTAGGGAGTGTTCCCCTAGAAATTTCACTGTCTTCCTGCAGGTTAGCTTCTCTTCATGAAGGCTACTTTTAAAAGTTTCGGGATATTTTAAGAGTAAAGCTAGTCTCGCTTTCTTTCTTCACGTAGTGTAACAGAATAGTAACTTTTAAAAAAGTAGGTAGCAGTATTGAGGGATTCCTTTTTTCTGCAGAAAGCACCAGTGAAATCCCCACACGACACGCCGTAACCCGTTCTAAAGAACAATGGAAAACATGACAGGAATCTGTGAGTTTTTACACTGGAACTTCATCGCTTCATTTTCCTTTGTCTCGTTGCCAGTGGTTTGCAGAGGCAGCCAGGGCGGCGGGGGAGCGCTGCTGCTCGGGAAGCGGTGCGGTGGGAGCCGGGGCTGCTGCAGGGCCGAGCGGAGGGAGCCGCAGCGCTGCCCGCAGCTCCCGGCCGGACCCGCGGCCCGCCCGGCCCGGAGCTGCTCCTTACATGGGCATGGCCGCGGCCGGCGCGGCTCGCCCGGGGCCCGGGCGGGGTGGCCCGCTGGAGCCGGGCCGGGCCGAGCCGGGGGCGGCGCGGCCCGGGGGGCTCAGCCAGACAAAGAACAGTCCCGGCAACCAAATAAGGAAGTTGGAGCTGGAGGATTTCAGAATAGGAGCAGAGGGGGAGATGCCAGGGGAGCCGGGGAAGCAGTCTGTGTGCAGGGAGCTGCTCTCTGTTGTCACCAGCGGAGCGGTGAATGCAGGGGATCGAGGCTGGCGAACTTGCCCGTATCCTTCTGTGATCTTCAGCCAGCAGAGTTAAGAACTCAAGCTGTGTTTGTCATATTTTCTCATGTTTCTGAAAGGTCTCTACAGATTTTTGTTTAGAAAGGAGGGGTCTTTGGCAGCTCCGTTGGTAAGCAGACTGAAGATAAATGAGTCATCCTTTGCCAGGGGGAAAGAAGAGTCTCCTTGCAGATAATTTCAAGCATTGCAAAAACATATTGTAAGTTTTTGTCTACTGTAGTGTTCTGATGAAAACTTAGAAGTTTATCTAGAAAGGGTACACAGGCGCTCCTGAGAGTCAGAGGTGTCTTTTCAGTTAAGAACAGTAGTAGAGAAAGAGAGAAAAGAAAGAAAATAAGTACTAGAAAACCCTAAAACTGTCCTGACAATTTGGATAGAAAAGCGTTTCATAACAACATAAAATATGGAAAAATGTTATGGGATTTCAGAAATGCGAGTTAGGTACTGGTTTAAACATAGGTGTAAAATGCATGCCCTGTCTTCCAGTGTCTTGGGCATTGATTTACCTGCTTATATGGGCTGAAATTAAAAGGTCTTCCTGGTGGAAAAACATATGGAGCACCATTCACTTTTTCACTTCAGACTCACTTAAAGCAGGAAGAATCCACACAACAAATATTCTGAAGGAAGAGCTGTAATCTCTGCTGAGTGTGTGAAACCTAGAATAGAGAAAACTAAATAGCTGTGGGCACAAACTTCAGCAGTAATGTTTAACATACTGGCCTGGTTTGCTTTGGTTAAAATGTTAGCAACAGAATGTGTCCTAAAGTCACAGCCTTTACAGCAAACAATTACATGCACTGTGAGCTTGACATCCTGATGAAAGGAAGTAAGTTATGCCTTGATCTTGAAATTGTGACAAGATCAGCTCATAAACAGCTACCGAAAAACATTTTAAATACTATAGGGAAGCCTGGCTCAGAAGAAACAGCTTCTTTATCTTTCCTGACAGGCCTCACAATTACAGCAGCTGTAAGTTACTGAAGTGTAGCTAATTGAAAGATACAACACACTCACTATTGCCGTACTGGGGCTATTAAAGAAGGGACTGTAGTGTTGAGATTTGAGTTTAGAGCCAGGAAGGACTTACAGTTGGCATTCAAACTGCTGTAATCACCTGTGAGTTTTTTTAAACCTTCTAACAATTTTAGCATCTGAAGTGTAGGTAGACCTCTCCTAAATCCATGGCAATGCTTATAAAAGTGAGTTGCAGTATCACAGCTGAAAAGTGTTATGTCAGCTTTACTATGGAGTAAAGCCTGAGCAGTGAATGTTTTTTTTCCTTGGTTATATTTTGTTATATTTAATTTCCAGAGCTCTCACACATTGCAGTATCAGTAGTTCTGCAGGCCGAGAGATCTCATGGATTACTCATGTATAAAACAGACCAATCATGTGGATGCTGAAGTATCTAGGAAGTCATTGGGATACTTGACCTCTCCATATGCTTGTTGTTCAACCATCACTGTCCCAGTTCCTTATTAGAAAGTGCCTACATAGTAGACCCACAGTTTCCTCTGTGCTGTCATCGGGGTTGCACAGTAAGTCTGATCAATATCATTTAATGTTTTACCTTGAGGGTCTTTGCTATTTTAGTCTGAAAGGTGGAGTAGTGGTGTAGCAAAGAAGACTTGAGTGTGAGTCATGTCATTGCCATGTACATTCGCACACATGTGAGTATACGTGTATTTCCACAAAAATGGTAACTGCTGCCTTATAGTTTCAGTAATAGAAACTTCTAATTTTTGTTTTTCTGTTGGTATTATTAGAAGTTTGGACAAAATTCTTGTTGTCGTTGTTGAATCACGTTTTCCTAGATCAGAGACTGCAGTATGATTTGCTAATCAAGTGTTGACCCTATCTGTGTTTTCCTTTTTGTAAAGCACATAACTTTAATGGTGTGTATTTGCAGGATTGAAAGTGATGGGAAATGTTTGCCTAAATATTCTTTCTTGCAGCATACGTGATCTTTTATATTCCAGAAGTGCTAAGAACAAAAGCTGCAAACAGCTTGGTACTTCTTGTTCAGACAATGTGAATTTCATCAAACAGAAATAGTACCAGACAAAGCAATTTACAGCTACTACTCAGCGTCCACCAACACTAGACACTTTAGGTGGAACAGGATACTTGAAATAGTGCTAATGGACTGGCAATGTTTGGTAACTACCATTTCAGAGGTACAGTCAGTCACTTTTGGTTTTGGGAAAGTCTAATTTTGCATTCTGGCCTTCTAAAGAAATCTCAAACTCTCATACATTCCAAGAAAATCAGTGTCCCGTTCCTGGCTTAGAAATCCACATTCAAAGCTATGCAGAAAAGCTTTGACGTTTTTGTCAAGTACAATATGGGAGGTGATGTAGTTTTATGGAGATACTTTTTTTTTGTTTTAAATAAAAAATTTAAAATCTGCAATGGTTGGCATGCTAAAGCTTATTTTTCCCAGCTAGTGTAAATGGGATGCATTTCCCTTATGTAGGAAAAACAAGGAGATTGCAGAACTGGCCTCTGTAGATCATTGAATACAGTAAGCTGCACATGAATCAGTTTGGAAGCTTGTAAACTCTTTCAATTCCCTCTTCTGGTCAGTCCTTTGGGTCTATTTTACTGACATTTCCATCTGAGTTTAATGATGTTTCAACTGTAATATGATGCAAAGCTGCATTGTAGCTAGCTGAATACTATTTGGGTTGATTTACAGGCATGCCTATATCCTCACATTAATTTCCAGTTTATAAGACCAAAAGAATCTCATGTCATGTGTCTCTCTCATTAGAAAACACCATTTGAATCTCAATCACAACTTCTTCCTAAACCTCAGAATTTTTAAAGTTTCATTTGTTGGATGTTTTTCTTTTGTCAAAACATCCTGGTTTGATTTAAAAAATTTGAGAGTTCTGGTCTTAACTATTGTGATCATAATTGCACACTCCAGTATTGTTTTAAATGTCTCAGTTAAGTCAGCAGCTAAAATGCTAAATTTTTACGTATCATAATGAGGAAAAATCAAGGAGGCAAAGATAAGAAAGGAAACAGAAGTGTGTAGGTTTTTTGTATTATAGTAGCACTTGGAAAACAGCTGTTGTAACTAAAAATATATGTACACTATTAAAATACACTTCCTTCACTGAAGATACACTGCAGGCAAAAAGATTGTAATTAAAATGCTACAAATTATTCTGTAAGAGTAAGAATTTGACAGACTCTCTCATGAAGTCCATTGAGTTATTTTCATTTATTTTCACTCATTGCTGAGGATATGATTACTTTGTGAAAGGTTTTCTCTCTGCATTTTCAGCTTTTCTTTCCTGAAGGCATCCTTTTTAGTTTTTGTACTTCAAACAATACTAGTTTCATTTTATTTATGGGGTGATTTGAAAAGTAAATCTTCATTTTTTGAACCTTCTCAAAGTTTGAATGAATGCTAACAACAAAACTCAGGCAGTTTGATGTTTGCGAAAGAAACTAGTGACATCTACCATTGTCTTCCCTGATCTACAGAAATTAATTGTTGGGCTCCTTTACTTCATTTTTCCAAAAGCTGTTTGTTATCATTATATTTATGTGTTAATTATTTCTTTTAAATATTAGGACTTAATTGGAGTTGTAGGCAATTGTCTTTTTACATGTAAATTAGTTTCCCTTCTGTTTGCCAGTCATGCTATAGATATAGTTGGAAACTCCTTAAACCAGAAACAAATGTTCCTGGGACTGGAATTGTAGGCAAAGTTGTTTACAAGAAAGAATCACAGATCATATTAAGTTAAGCATATGGTTTTACTTCTTCTCTCTTTGGATCTTTATCTTGCAATGTGCCTCATGCTTGTTTCCCAGTAAGCTGAGCTTCATTTTCACTTTCCATGCCCGAATATGCTGTGTAGTCAGAGAAAACCAAATGTCTTGAACTAAGCTGGTGTGCACAAGCTCTGCTTTAATCTTCCATCACCATGAACTGAACATGCACATAACGCACAGACATACACTTCTTATGTACAAAAATTTCAAGAGCCGTGACAGAAGAAATGTTGGAGAACTTCTTAATGCATGTCTTTGCTACAGTATTATCTCAATCTATTAAATACAAAGGAGAAGGTGCAGTGAAGAGATGTGAAGTCCAGGTGCTGTTTTTCTGTCACTGACTTTTCCTACTGTACATCAGTCTGCTCTTTGTTGTGTGTGTTACATTATCTGCACCTGTTACAGGCCATAACAGAACTGTTCTGCTTTTTAGATAAAATATTATTCTCAACAAGCGTACCTACCAAAAGTCATAGAGAGACCTGATCAGCCGTGAGTGATACTCCTTTTATCTTTGTACTATCTTAATGCTATGTGTATGAGCTACCATGCTTCTTCCCCAGAGTCATGTACCAGAATTGGAAACAGGGTGCTAGTGCAGTGCCAGCCTTCTGACTGTCAGGTTCTGGCATGCCACTCTGTTCTAGCAGTGGGGAGATGCTTTATTTTCTCCACCCTTTTTCCTAATTGGCAGCATTCCTCTGTTCTTCCTGTTGTATTCTGGAGGATTTGAGTGATGTGGAGTGAGTTCTGAGTCCTAAAGAGGGCTTAATGGTGAAAAGGTGTGAAAGAGGTTGAGAAACCAGAGAAATTTTCAGTGCTACCTTGTTCTGCATTGTCCACTGTGGAATGAAATTCCTCAGGTAGAGATCTTGCTCATTTGGGAGGTTCATACTGGAAAATAGTTACAGTGGTGTTCTTGTAAATCCAACAGATTTCCAGGCATCCAGAGCTGAACTATAACACACAATGATTGGAAACTGGAGCTCAGAGAAGAAAGAGGATCACCTTTGCTTTCATCTGCCCTAAATTTTTTTAATTGTTGTCCAGGATGTTGAGCAGAGATAAAAGGCAGTGTGGTCATACGCTTACTTGCTGCTCATGAGGTAGAAAATGCAACCACTCATCACCTTCATGGGCTAAGCATGGACTTGAGAATAGTGATTTTTATAGATGTATCTTTTGAGATTATCTATCTTGTTTTAAGCAGATGTTGAAGTAGATGTTACTAGTCATTAGTTGTGTTCTATGATTGCTTATAATACTGATGTTGGCATGGAACCTGTAAGAAACCATTGGATCTAGATCAAGTGGCTTATAGTAGAAAGGGTACGAACCAACAACAGAAATCTGACACTCTTTATCTCCTTGTGGGAAAAAAGAAGAAAACAAAAGAGGAAAAAAAAAAGAATTTTCTACCTTCAAATGAACGCCTTAGTGGAATATGTAGTAGTAATTAATGTATTTAGAGTACGTGTCACTCTGGAAGGTTTTGCATGATTAGATCACAAAACAGCTAGATTTTTATATCATATAGTAAATTTTCTCTGATCACTGATGCTATTTTTTGGCAGGTGAAGAAGACACAGGAGACGATTTGTAAAATAGATGACTATAGTGCAATAACATTATATTTTTTTCTGAAAAAAAGTTTTAAATTCAGTTTAATGTGAACACTTGTGGTCTTGGTAGTGATGAGTAGTGGCATAAGTGTTACTTTAAAAGAATACAGAAGTGTTTAAGGGCTTAGAAGAACAACTTGAGACATCACTTCTGCAGTTTTACATTAAACTTGTCCCACCCACTCTGTCATGCAGACGAAAATGATGTGGCAATCGTGGAAACTTTTGCCTCGCAGAAGAACTGATGTAAATTCTGGTAGCAACACTTCTGTGCAGCTGTATGGCAATATGGAAGAGCCTGAGATGTTCCTCTAGGCTGTTGCAGCGCCTTCTCAAGTTTTTTTTTGCTGGCTATGGATGTTCCTGGAGGGGAAAAAGTGAAGTTCCAGCCTGAGACCCGAGCAAAAAGTGTACCACAGAGTCACAGTTCTTTGCAGCTCCGAGGGAGAGTAACTAAGACTTAGGCTGCGGCAGCGGGTAGAAACATCCCGATGGCGACTCGCTGCGGGAAACCCACGTCTCGCTGCCGTTCCCGTCAGCCTGGTACCGCCTCCCGCACGCATCGGGGCGCCCGGGGCGGCCGCGGGACTCTTAACGTGAAGCTGCCGGAGTGGGACGAGCCGGCGGCGGCGGCTCCTCAGTGAGTCACGGCGCGGAGCGGCGCCCCGGGCCCGCCCTATAAAGCCCCGGGTACCTGCGGGCTCCGCTCCGCTCCGCGCCCGCCGCGTCCCCGGGAAAGCGGCGCTCGGGTATGTGAGACCTGCCCGCTCCGCGGTGCCGAGGTAAGATGGCAGGGCTCTTTCAGGAGTTCGCAGTGACGTGTCTTCTTCAGATGAGGTTAACGCGCGGCAGAAGTGGTGATGGGAGGCGAAAGGTCAGGGCACATGAAATCATGCTGTAATCGGACCACCTTTCTTTCGAGTATTTCTACTTTTGGTCTGCTCTTTCTTGCTCTTTTAGTTTGCCTCATCGTCCCGTAGTCCCATTCGGGTTTGGCTGGTGCACTTCATTTGCCGACCCCTGCCGTCCCCCTGGTGTTTCCAAAGGCAGAAAGGATGCTTCTGTGGCGGCAGCGGCTCTGTGCATCTCTGTAGCCCAAGACTTGCTAAATCAGTCCTTAACAAATGTGATACGGCAGTAAACAATGAGTGCCTTCCCAGCCTTCTTTGTACGAGACTTCTGTGGGAACCCAGTGATAGTTCTGGAGAGAATTGGTAATGGGCAGGAGACTTGATCTTTTAGATTTACTACAGCTTCTTACTCAAATGAAACCAAACATTGGAGTTTTGGGTTGTTCTGTGGAATTTATATATCTGTAAGGAAGACATATTTGGTGATCTAGCACTTAATGTACTCTTGTAGCTAAATTTTTTTGTCTAATGTTTATCACTGCTTGTTGAAAGGAATTTGGTGTTACTTAGTAACTTTGTAACCTATAACAGTAACAGCTTTGGAGGTTTATTTTCTTCTTTTCCAAGTCTGCAGCACACATCAGACGTTTGTTTAAATTTTAGTAGTGAAGACAAAAAAAGAAAAAAAAGGAAAGTTTCCTGGCAGTAGGCACATAATTAGAAAGAAGGCTGGGAAAAGTAAGACTGGCCTTCTTTATAATGATGTGTTTACAGAAACTTGGAAAGCAGAGATATGCATTGGCTATCAAAGAGAAACCAACGTCTGCTATTGGAACATTTGGGTCAGCTTTATATTAAGGAATATGGCACTGCAGAGCACACATCTAAAAATAGGAGTGGACACAGTCAATGTTTCATTAGGCTTTGAGGTCAAGAAACTGTTTTTCCATGGTATTCTGTGGCTGTATTGGACTGAAACCATGATTCCTGTGAACAAACCTTATATTTCTGAATTTAACTTTGTAAGATGTATTACATACTGTGCAGAAAGTTTTATGTTCACTCACGGGTTTGTGTGCAAAGAGATACACTGGCATTCTGGGGTGGGAAAAGTTCTGATGACGTTCTTTAAGAAAGCCCAGCAGTTTCCAGACATCCAGAGCTGGTCTGTGATTCACAATGCATACCAGACATAAAAGGATTAAGATATAGAATTGATAACAAAAGGATGGAAAAGAAATCATAGAAAAAGTTAAATGGCTCTCAGCATATATCCATTGATTGTGTCTAAACCACTTCACTATGAAAATGGGGCAAATACTTGTGAGAACAAGATTCTGAGAGAGATTGTGTTGCATCTTGCTTTTTGTTGGAGAACAAAACCTGAAAGAACTGTCTGTGAAATGATGTTCTTTTACTAATTTTCCTGGCCAGAAGGAGAAACCCTGTGGGAAAAGGAGGGGGCAGAGGGGTAAGAGTTTAAATAAAAGAAACTGGAAATATGGGGTAGGAGATATACAGATGTTCTTGCAATGTTTGAAACACATAGGAATATGCAGGTAGGAAGGATATTGTTGGAACTGGGAGTGTCTCATTTGGATAAAACAAATCCTCATGTTTGAGATAGTGGAAATCTGATAGTGAATCTCATCTTTGAGATGAGATTTCTCTCATCTTTGAGATGGTAAATTCTGGCTTTGTGATTATCAGATTTCCACTAAGTTACCACACACTGCAATCTAATGTAGCAGTTTTCCTAAAATTGCAATGGTGGATATGTGGTAAAGGTTTGTTAGCAGTTGTCACATAACTTTCCTTGCAGCTTTCTGAGTTAAAAACATTTTTTTCAGTAAAAAAATTTGAAATGTGTTTTAACTAACAATTAAAAACCATTGATGTAAGATAAATGTTTTTATGCTGATACACTTTCTGAAATCCTAGAAAATTCTCTATTATCTTCAAAGTGTTCTTAAGTTTCTTTTGTCTTTTCTTTTTGGTGGGTTTTTTTGTTTTTTTTTTTGTTTTTTTTTTTTTTTTGCTGGCAAAGCTCATCTTGCTGGACACTCATGCACCAATTTTTGTGGGCCTGTTGACTAGCCTGAGTCTACTGTTTTCTCTTTGCAGCGACTGTGTGATGATTGCAACATATAAAACTTTGCACTGCAGAAGTTTTTGAGCTTTTTTGATGGTTGTGGAGGGCATGATAGTCTAACTGCTCCACAAGCAGGAGCGTGATTGCAGTTTTGTCATCCACTTTGTGGTCTGTGTAACTGCAGCAGCCATTTCTAATAGCTATGTTAGAACAGCACGCCTCCTTTTTTGTAAGGACACAGTGGTAAATCTGATGAGTAATGTTCAGCTGTTGGGCTTTAGGCATTGGAAGACCAAGGAGGCAGTCTGCCTGGAATTGACCTGTGGGATGCTGGTCAGCCCACTTATATGGAGAATTTCTTCTTTCTCTCCTCCACAGAATTTCTATTACTCCGTTTCAAGATGATCCATGAGACGCTTACCTTATTGAACTTACCTGGTTCTCAGCTGGGCCCAGTAAACCAATCATACTTGTAAAATCACGTAGTTGATGGAAAATATTATATTCCTCTAGCAACAACCTAATTTCTTATCCAGTTCTACTTAAATTAGCTGCTTTCCAATTTTACTCATGCCAGTATTCATGTGGATCCATATGCCTGGGAGCAGAGTAGACTGTCAGTGAGTGTGATGTCATGTATGTAGGTTTTCTCTGTGTGTATAGTGTAATTTCCTATAGATTATAAATATTTGTGGACACTACACCTGAAAGACATGAAGATAAAGGCATTTGGTTTTAAAAAGCTGAGTTTCTAACCTGAAAATGTGTAGGTAAGTGCATAGAGCACAGTGCAAAGAAACTCTGAAAGATGAAGATAGCATATGCAACATTCATTGCATAATTTCAATATAAAATGTTTTATGTTATTGCTATGTGTTTTTCCATTTGCTGTTTACTGTCCAAGAAAGGAGTCTTCAAGTATTTGGGAGTTGTACTGGACCTTTACTGATCTGCAAAGATTTGGTGGCCCTAAGGTTTTGTTTTCCCATTAAAAATTTCAGGATTATGTAGAAATGGACTGATAGTCCCAGATATATTCTTGAGAACATAATAATTGACTGGAAATCTTTTATCCTGGGTATATTATTTAATCAAAATATGCCTCTGGACTTTTGTATTCATGTATCATGTTTCCATCTTGGAAACATTCCTGCTTTCTTAACAGATAGCATTTCAGTGCTAGATTAAGTAATACAGTTCCCTTTGGAGTGAAGTGCCCACTCAGTAATGGCAATACTCAGCAATGATTCCATAGCAATAATAGATGCATTTGGAAGAATATGTACAGAGCAATTACTAACCAAATTATGGTATGCCTAGAAGATTAGTTTTAACCTCTTACCTGCAGAAGGTGAAGAGTCTTGTGACCACAAGTGTCAGAACTTACTGGAGCATTATAGACTATTTAACATTTTGGTATTCATGTATTAAAAATATAATTATCATAATTAAAAATATAATTATCAAAGAAGAACTAATAATTAAGGCAGTTCTTTTCATGTGTGTAGTCTACTTTCTGGATTAGCATATGAATAGAAAATTTAGGAAATACTTTTCTTCCACGTTTCTGTCTAGACACTTACATGGTCCTTTTCCCACCTGCCTGAGACATTCTAACCTTTGCCAAGGCAGGAAGTTTGTATTTCCTTTATTGAAGCAGAAAGTGATTGTAATTAGTGTATTGTGTATGGCACTCCCCAGCACTTCCCCCTTCCACAAAGGGAAGGAATTTTAAGATAAACAGCACTTATTTTTATATAAATAAATAAATACAATGGGCTCAATTTCTTGCTGGGCTTTCTCTGCCTTATTCACCTGTGTGAGGTGAGCCAAGAAGCAGCTGAATGTGCTTTCCCTAGTTTTCATGGTGTGCATATCTCTCCAGTGATAATTTGAGTAAGAAATCTTTGATTACATTAGATTGTAATTAAACCACTGTTAGTAGCAGTTACTCTGAATTCTTTCCAGTCCTTCCCAGGACATTCTTCTGAGCCTGGGAAGTTGTATTCGTTCACATCAACAAAATATGTTCCTATTGAAATTTCTCTTTAAAATGGGCTTCAGATTTTGTTACCAATTTCAGAAGATGGTCTACATTATATGTGCTAGAATATAACACAGGATAAGAAAAAGAATTCTTCTAATTATTCTCTTTGAGAAACCAATCTGTTATCACAGTTCACTGTAGTGTATTTCAAGCAGAAATGGTAATGTGGGGTTGAGTTCCTACCTCTTCCTTAATAATACGGATAAGTTATTTAGTTGAAGAGTTGAGTCTATGCATCAGGAGCTTCTATATTGCATTGACAAAGTGTCCAGGTTCTGGTAAATGTTCATAAGATGGCACATACCTTATTTGTTCTTTTGGGATTGTTTAAAGTAAAGGTTTTTTAGAAAAAGATTATTATTTGCAGACATGATGTGTCAGCCAGCAGAAATGTACAGGAAAAGATTTTTTTGGTTTTCATTGGCAACGTGGTTACATTTTTTTTCCAGGCTTAAATGTAAAAATAGATTAGCACACAAAAAACTTTTTTAGTGGTGTTAACGTTTATACCAACCCTATTACCCCACTGAATTCCCAGTAAATACTGATACTTGTTTTGTATGCTACTGTACCTATTACAACAACACAGAACCTGGGGTGTGCATGTAAATAATGGGAAAACACAAGGTATTGCATTTACAACATTAATATTTAACTTTTACAAATCTCAAGTGGATTTGTTTCAATTTTAGCATTTACAAAATTTCTGTTAGTTCTGAAACAGAAGGACAAAAAGGCTGATGACATCCTGGTCTGTATCAGCAATAGTGTGGCAGCAGGGCCAGGGCTGTGCCTGTCCCCCTGTACTCTGCACTGCTGAGGCCACACCTTGAGTATTGCATTCAGTTTTGGGCCCCTCACTTTATAAGTGACCTTGTGATGCTGCAGCATGTATAGAGAAAGGCAACAAGGCTTATGAAAGGAGTGGAGAAGCTGAGGATTGGCTGGGGGAGCTGGGGATGTTTAGCCTGGAGGAGAGGAGGCTCAGGGAGACCTCGTTGCTCTCTACAAGTGTCTGAAATGAGATTGTGTTGAGGTGAGGGTCAGTCTCTTCTACCATACCTGCAGTAAGAGGATCAGAGATAATGGCCTCAAGCTGAGAAAGGCGAGATTCTGATTAGATATCAGGAAAAAAAAGTTCATGTGATTTACAAGTTGCAGTGGTAGTACTGGGTTGATGGTTGGATTTGATGATCTTAAAGGTCTCTTCCAGAATATTGAACTGTGATAAAGATTCAGTCAGCTGGATTTAATTTTTAAATTGCAAATTCAAATTAATTCGTCTCCTGTGATGAAAAGAAATGTACATCAAAGAGCAAGAAATGCACGAAGGCAGTATCTGGTAAAAGGACAAACTTCATTAGGATGTCTTGCCTGGTCTGTAGTGAATAAAAAAAGAGAACGGAATACTTAGATTTTTTTGTACTTCTTCTACTACAGATTAATTTAAAAACTATTTCTTCAGCCACACTGAATGCAGAAATCTGGTTTAAATCAAGACCCACATGTGTTATAGCAACTTTTCTCAGGAGAGCCAACCTGCTGGGTTTAGGCCAAGCTTTCAGCTGAGCTTGTTTCTACTCATTTTTGCACCTTACTCAGAACTTGGAAGACTTATCCTTAAAATAGTGTAATTATTTTTTCTGTCGTTGGATTTTGAAGTATTTTTAAATTTTTACTCTATGGCTGAATTCATTCTTCTGAATAGGCTGAATCGCATTATGAAAGCACTCACTAGAAACATAATTGTTTCTTTCAGTTCTAAGTGCCATGTGTGTATGTACATCCAGATGTGTGTAAAATGCTTCTAACTTCAAAGAACAGATTATGCAGATTTTTTTTATGAAAGAAGATAATGCAAGTCTGTTTCTGTGTGCATATGAATCTCATGGTGTGTGAATATATATATATGTGTGTGTGTGAGTGTCCTTACACAACATAAAATCACTGACTTATGGGGGTGCTTTGTTTAAAGCACCTATTAAAGTGAAAAACTATTTTAATAGCCAACTTTGGCCAGCAAAGAAATTCACCAAGGCAACATAGAAAGTTTTGCACTAATGAAAGTAGAGTTTTCTTGCTCAGAAACCCAGTGGTGCTGTATTTCTTTGAGCCCACCTCACTCTACTTACATTGGCTCTGAAATACAAAGCCTTGCTTTGCAGTGTTTGAAGGTTTCAGGAGGGCAACCTGATTTATGGTTATTTTTGTTCTGACCCAAGATCTAGTGAAATTTTTAGTACAAGTGAAGCTTTGAAAATCCCAGGGGTGATCATATTTTGTGGATGGGGTATTTTCATGCAGTCTGTGTTTGTGTGTGATATGTGTTTCCTGTTAAAACTTCTAGGGAATTTATTAAAGGCATGAGTTACTTGGTATTACGTTACTGATGGCGAGTCTCTTGCAAGATGATGCCATTTATTTCTGTGCAAATCTGAGGTGCCTAAAACCAGATTTACATAAAGAATATTTAAAGGGAATATTGATATCCACACCTACAGAGGTGTTGGTGCATACCAAGAAATGTCTTTCAGATGTTTTAATGGAAAGACTGCCTAGGTTTCAGAAGTGTTCGTCTGTATTTCTCAGCTGACAAGCTACCAGACTGTATTTTTCTCTATGAACTGCAGATTGTTTTCTTTTCCACAATACATATCTTCCTCATCTGACATGGCAAAATTCTACTCTTTTTCTGTTTCCAGCGCTACCTGATAATTTTCATATATCCATGGCAATTCTGACGTGCATGAGTTCAATGTCTTTGTTGAATAATGCTTCTTTTTTCACATATAACATTTGTAGGCAATTTTGTCAGACAGTAAATAGATTGCCATACTGCTTGGCTTTGCTCTAGGGGAAGGTCTTGATTTCCTATAAATCTTCATAGTTTTCCTATCTTTTTCAAAATCTGGAGATCTGTATGTGATATAAAAAAGAGAGACACCTCTTCTATCAGTGTCTGTAGGCATATGAAATCCATAAGGTGAGAGTATGGAAGTTCACACTATAGTGAAAGTACGTTGTGTTGTCTTATGAGTCTCTAGGATGTCACATGTGGTTTCCATTCATTTCTCTTCAGTAACTTTTGGAGTTTCTGCTAGAGATTCTGCAATTACTAACTGTTTAACATTTTCATAAGTGTTTCATATGAATTTTTGGAAAATGATTGCCTCTGTTTTCTGCTTTGTATTAAGCTACCTAAGCCTCTTCTTTGTTTTCTTTTTTTCTTTGTTTTGTTTTTTTGTTGTTGTTGTTTGTAAGAAAGAGGAAAAAAAATCCTATCAGTTGTATTTCAGAAACATTTATGCTTAGATACTGCTTTCATGGATATGCAACTGAATTAGATGACTGTTGCATGCACATTTTCCACATAAATGGAGAGAAAAAAGGAGTGTCTGTTAAGATAAAATCAAAATGATATGTCAACATTTTCTAAAACAATGGATGAACTTTCAGCTATTGACTCTGAGGTTACATCTACAGTTTTCTCTGACCCTTAAACCACAACAACTTTAAGTGTTTCTGTGATTTCAGAAATAAAAATTATGCACTGATTCTACGACTCTAGGTTACCATGTCTCCGATCCTTTCAAAAGTTAATGTCATGTTGATGGATAGATATACAGAGACAATTAATATAAATAATGACATTTATCAGAATCACATGAAATACCCAGGAAAATGATCAAGAGGCCCAGAATCAGGATCTCTGCCAACTTTCCCTTGCTCTCCTACCAGTTACATGGCTGCCATCAGCAACCAGCTGCAAGCAACACGCCAGCCTTGTCTGCAGCCCTGGCTGGAGCACGGTGGGCACCAATCTAGCCCCGATGTCAAAGGCGCGTCACGCGGTGCGCGGGCTGGTGCGGCGGAACCGTTCCCGGCATGGCGAAGCTTAGCGCTGACCACATGCATCCCAGTTAGCCCAAAATCAAGGGCTTGGTTTCAGCTCTGAGCAATCTTTTAAGGAAGGAAGCAGTGCTTTTCAGAGCAGGGGCTGGTATCTTAGACAATCACAAACCTCTGTTCCTTTAAGTTTCAGCATATCTAACTGGTGTGTGGTATCTCACTGCAAGTTTTCTTCAATGAATGATCTCAGGGATGCAGCAGGATCACGGAAGTATCAAGAAATTTAGAGCACAGAAACACACATAGAATTTGTGGATGTTCTGTTTGTTACAGGCTGCAGTTATAGATGAGGGTATTAACACATGAGCATAAATGTTATGAGTTAGTTTCAGGTTCTTTTGGTATCCAGGTCTTGAGATGAAGTAAGCCATTCATGGACTTCTTTAATGTTGCAGTACAAGCTGATTTGTAGTTAACATTAGTCCACTTACAAGTAAGAAATCCAGCCCAGCTCCATAAACCAGCCTCTGGGCTGACTGACAGAAGTTCCAACCAATAACAACTCTCCTAAAATACAAGCTTTTGACTAGTTGAGAGTCTGGGGGACGTAGAGACCAGACCAATGACTGTATAGCACCGGGAGTTTTTGAACTGCCTATAAAAGGTGGTCAGAAAACAATAAACTCGCTGTTTAAGTAGTGATCTATGGAAGTCTGTTGTGTGTTAGGTCTCAGACAGATGAACACCAATGTGTCACTTTAACAGAACTGGTTATTATCTGTGGGCAGGGCTCTGTGTAGTGAAATGTTTGGTTCAGAAAAAGTATGGAAATCTTTAATGTTAGGTTTAATATGTTGTTTTACAGAAAGGCAATAAAATACCTCTGGTTTCATCATCTTCTGGCTGCAATTTGGTCCTTCTGCAAGTTGCCAGACAGGGCTATTGCATCCTCACTTTTAACAGTCTTTGAAACTGTTTTGAAACTTTGTAAAGTTAACATTCCTGTTGGGCACAAACTTTGGACTTTTTTGTGGTAGACTGTAACTAGAAAAGAGGAGTGGCCTAGGGACAGTTAAATTATGAGAAGGCTCTGTTCACCACTGAAGCTAACTGTCTGTTTGTAACTAAAACACAGCACTTGCATTATGTCCTTTTTTGGGCTAAGAAGATAAATGTTTGTGCTTTAAGCATTACTGTCTACAAATGCAAGAGACAGGCCCTGTTTACTGAGTGAATTCTTGTAAGAGCACTGAATCGGAGGAACTGTTTGCAATGCTAATATTTGAAGGAACATGCTCATTGATAAAGAGCAGAACAGAATAGAATTGGAATGCTTTTAAGCAGGAAGCTGATCGGCAGTAGATGAAAGCTGAGAGAGTTGAATCATTTTGTATGAGCATACAGAGCTCTGTGATGCCCAATATTTTTGCTTAGTAATCTCTGTTTTCTCCAAAAAGATTTATTATGTCTGCCAGAATTTCCAATACTGGCAGAGCAAAGTTGATTATGCAGAGTAATGGAGGATAGACTAATCAGAATGAAACGGGGATGTTTGGGAGAGAGTTATAAAATGTGTGAGTAGTACCTTTCTAATTAATGGAATGGCCAGGGCCCCGTATAAAGAGTGATACAAGACAGAAGCTGCTTGTCTGAGAGATTAAAATTTTCACAATTTCATAATTAAATAATACTTACTGTGCTTCTCACTTACGGAAATTCTCTCTGTTATCGTTGATGGTCTTTTTGATAGAGATAGAATCATGGAAATTTGCTGTCAAGCTTCCTGAGTTACCGATATTATTCTCTGTGCTTGGTGTTTGAAATTGTTCTCTAATGCTTGCTCTGTTTAATTACCTCAGAAAATTTCCTCAGAAGCTGTGTTAAGGTTGTTCACTGTTTTACATGAATTTGAAAATGCTCTTTGTTGAGAGACTTATAAAAGAAGGAAGGTACTAATGTGATTAGTTTCTTAATTAATTGCCCTTCATTTTGAAGACTTTAGGGTTTGCTAAAATCAATAGTGAAGTTTGTAGCATAATTTAAGCTAAATAATTGCAACATGCTGCATTAAGGACAGAAAAGAGGTAGTGAAATGGTTTTTGGGTGCTGGGGAACATGAAAAATGTATTTTCCTTATTGAGAAGCAGTTTCATGTTTCAGAGTTTTCGTTGGATGCTCTTGGATGTATCCATTCAGGTCTAAATTAATGGTTTGTTGTGTAAATTGCTGAATGTGCCTAATAGTCTTGTTATCTGTAATCGGGTCTTGCATTGCACAGACTCTGGTCTTACAGGTAGTGCCATGTTGCATGGACGGGAACATGTTTAAACTAAACTCATGCTTTTGGTTTAATGAAACCATTTCAGTGCCTTTTTCAGAAAATATTATTAGGTTTGCTGTATATGATAGTACACATTGTCCAGTGTTTTTGAATAAATGTCATTCTACTCAAATGCTCATTGAGGTGCTAACTCTTAGAATTTTCTGTGGCATGTTTGGATTTTTTTGTTTCCCAGTAAAATAAGGATTACATTTACTGCTGTTGGTGAATTTACACACTGGCCTAAATACTGAAGGATAGGTAAGCCATCAGAAATAGAAGTGTTGTACATCATATCCAGACTAAGTCGGGCAATGGCTGGGAATAACTCAAAAGTTACAAAAGTCTCTAGGAACTGTCAGGTTTACTTAGTTGTGTTTCATTAACTCTAAACTTTTCTGTTTCTGTTCTATGATAAGTATGTACACCTAAGTAGTTTGGAGCACCTGTTGTGTTAGGAGTATTTGTCTGATACAATTTCACCAGCCCAACTGCTTCCTCCAGCTATAGTTTCATGTTTCCTAGCCTAAAACAGAGGGAAAAGGAACATTTCTAAACTGTAGGTGAAAAGTACTGCATAGAATTAGTACAACTGGTTGCTAAGCCAAAGTTAACTAAGTGATTGAAGGAGATACCTTCTGATTTATACATTTCTAGGCATCTTAAACTGTTATTCTACTGAAGTTTCTTCTGAAACTTCATTGTGTGAACTGTCTCAAGATTGCATAGAAAAGACCTTTAAGACCATCAAATTCAACCATTAACCCAGCACCACCACCATGTTCAACATTAAACTATGTCCTCAGTTGCCATATCCACGCATTTTTTGAACACTTCCAGAGATGGTGACTCCACCACTTCTCTGGGCAGCCTGTTCCAGTTTACAGCTTATAAGAGTTATGTATTATTGCTACCTTGGTCATTTAACAAAAAAATTCTCTTGAGCTTGTGAGAAATTCTGCTGTACTACTTATTCCAATTTTTGAAGGAGATGATGTCGTTCATCACTGTTATTTAGACTACCTGGATTTGTATGCCATGATAAGCCTTCTCTGGGATCTGAGTATTTAATTAAATATTGGGAAAAAAACTCCAGAGTGACACCAAAGGCAGGGAGTTAATATCCACCCAAAAAATTCTCATACTCCTTTGTATATGGAGACGTTTTCCAGGCACAAAAGAAAGATTTCTGCATTTTCGTTGCTTAAATATGCTAATAAATACTGATGCAAAAGGTAGCATATTCAGACATTGTAACAAGTTTTCTGGAAAGAAGATGGAGACTGATTCACTTCAGTCACACTACCAAATGTTGATCAGGTGCTTCCCATTTCTGTTGCTACTGATAGGACTTAACTTGGGACCTGAGTACGAAACCTTTACATCTCCAAGAATTTCTATGCCATTTAAGTAACAGTGAATTACTGAGATACTTCATTCTTCTTAAAAAATTATTACTCTGAGAGCAAAAACTAGTATTTTTTTAAAATGTGCTTCAATACATGGATGAATTTTAAACACAAATTTTCAAATTCACGTGAATGAAGTTAAATACATATGAAAGTTGTCTGATTTTCAGAGCTACTAATTACTGTTGCTCCTGTTGGTTTCAATGGTATGTCTGTGTGCTTGAGCACACAGGCTACTAGTTTGAATTCCTGAATTCATTTACAAAAGTTTGGAAAGCTTGATTTTTCTGTGATAAAACAAAAAGATGGTGGGTTCAACATGTACATGCCCAGCTAGCATGTCAGCTCTGCTTGTGGTTGCTGTATACAATAGGATAACTTGCATAATAATAGTGGTGGGATGGATGAGTGAGAGACTTGCAGTTGATTTTTTTCCATTGCAGCTAATTTTAGCAGATGTTTTCTCTGATTCTAAAATAACACAGCAACACTATGTGACAGTTGAAACCTAAAGAGTTGTAACAACTTCCTTAGCAGGAACTCTGTTGTCTAATTGACTGGTTTTGGTGAAGTTTTAGTGTAATAGGATGCAATTAATGTTAGATAAATATAGGTGTCATATTATTTTCAGCTTTGTTTTGAGTTTAACTTCATTCATATGCTTCTCCTGATGTTTTCTCAAAATTAGGCATTAGTTGAAACCACTGCTAAAACGATAGTTTGGAAAATTAACACTGGCTGATGTAAATAATTCTAATATTGTTTTAGAAAAAAAGAAAACCTAGTTATGGAGTAAGTAGCCAAATCATGGATCAACAAAAATACACAAAGATGAAACTAGTCAAGCGAATATTGTTATTTATACCTTTGTCATTCATGCAATCAAGTCTTAAGCTACCTGTCCTCATTTTTAGGACTGTACTGTGTTCTTGGTAAGAGTGTAATATTGCACACATACCCCTGCTTGGAATCTTTAGATAGTTCTAGCAATGGAGGTGAAATTTTCTCCAATTACTCATTGGGCACACAACCAGTTTGAAATTACTTTTCTCTTGTTGTGAACTAAACTTTGGCTTTACCTCCATTAAAGACTTGATTCATTTTTGGAGCAGTTGAATTAAAAATGTATATACGAAATAAAACTTTATGATCTTATTTGGTCATTGCCATTGAGAAAGTAAACTGCAAAGTCATCTGTGGAAGAATGGATATAGAAGTTCATTTTTATCCTATATAGTTACCAACTAAAGATAGGCTTTGCAAGCCCTGCCTTGGGCTAAGAGAGGTCCAACTTTTGGGTGCTTGTTCCTGGGCAAGCCTCACTTTGGTGCTGCACCAGCAGAACCCTTTGGGGTTCTTTGGCTGCTCTTTATTCTGAAGGCGTGAACAGACTCAAGACTTTAAAAAGCCAGACAAACAAACAAAATAACCCATCAGCCAAAAGCAAGCCACAAAAAACCCAACCAACAAACAAAACCATCAATTTACCCAATTCTATGCTGACTTTCAACTTTTAATTCATTTGCCCTTTCTGCTAAGGTCCTGAGCTGTTGTGCCATCACAAAAGGAAGTGAAAGAACAGGGTTGTTAGACATAAGAAGTATTAAGGGATGCCTTACTAAGGGGGATAGAGAATTCATGATGTTGTAAGACCAGGTGGTTCCTAAGTGAGAGCAATCACAGTGATATTCAGTGTAGCTCAGCTTACATTTATTTTTTGCATACCTTTGCTAGATTAGTATTTTCTTTACTGAGAGCCACTGATGTAAACATGGCAACAATCACTGTAAATTTTTAAGGATTGTTTGCTGCACAGCTGGAACTAAAAGCAGTAGGAGCCACTCAGTGAACTTCTCTCAAACTTTTTTGGAAAAAGCAGAGGACAAAATGACCTACCATGACTTTTTGTACTGTGATAAATACATTTTTGTGTTCATGTGTTTCTGTGTGACAGTGCCTCAATAAATTATGTTCTCAATAAAATTCCATGCCAGCAAATACAGCATGCAGACTTGAAGGGGAGTTGGATTTTTGCTCAGCAATATGCACATTAGAAATACAATAACCGGAATTTATGTTTACGTTAATTACAGTGTGAACATAAATTTCTCTGGGCTCTTTTCTTCTTCATGTGCTGTGTGGATTGCTTTTCGTCCTTCAGTGTATAACACAATAAAGACTAGCACTCTCAGTAATGGATGAGAAAAACTGAGTGCAAGGACTTGTCTTTTTCTCAGAGGAACCTTGTAGGTCCACTGGGTTTTGCTGCACATACAATTTATTTTCATTGTGTACAGTCAAAAAGTCCTGTTGTTTTGGTGAAAAGCTCAACCTATGTGGGTGGCAACATCTGTCTCTTAGTAAATAAATATCATATAATGTTTTATAGTAGTTAATGTCTTCAAAATAGAAGATTCTGTCTTTTTGAGGAACACAAAGACTAAGCAGCAAATGAAACTGTGATAGATACTTGTGTCTCTATCCTATTTATATCTGCTGGATTAGGCCTCTGTTTTTAATTTGTTGGTTTCTAGAGGAATTTCTGAGTCTACAGAAGTAGCACCATAGAAACTAGAACTTTATCCTTTTCTTTTTATGGGAATTATGCACATTTTACACGTCTTTTCTTAGACATTATGCAAGTCCCTTGCTCTCTGATTAGTGACATTTAAGAGGTGGTTTTTGTAGAGAGTTTCTTTTCAGTGTTGTGCTGGGAGATCCAGCTTCATGTTCTGGCCCTTTGCAGCTAACTCCTGGCCTTATATGATGATCCTCACTGAAGACTTTGTGGACACTTCTGAGTGTTTAAAGCAAGATGTTAAGTTGCAGAGAGGTTTCCTATTAAGGAAAAGTGATGTAATGTCAGTGGAGCACTGCCAGCTTCTCTCTGCTCATTTTATTTATATTAGCTGCATACCAGAGAAAATGCTCCATAAAACACGAGTGAGTGCTCCTTTCTATATTTAGCCAAGCTAATATACTAATACCGGAGATTATGTTTATATGCAATTGAAAGAATTATAAAAAGATTTGAGAGCATCTTGCAGAAATAAAAGAGGTTGGACTTGGGAAAAGTGACTCCACCACTTGCTCCTGGTGCATAAAAAGACTAGGGTATTTTTTTTTACATTTATACTTCCAAGATATGCATTTTTGTACTGAAAAACATTGTTTAACATTTTAATGGAACTATTCTGCTGATTGTTTAGGGAACATAAAGTACAAGGAAGTTAATTACTCAATCGATCTGAGCCTTTTTAGTCTAAGCACTGTAGATGTCTCACTTTTAACCAATTGGCAAGATTGGTGTGATTAAAACCAAGCTTGCCATTCCTGTTCCAGTCTGATCTTCAGGTCTGAGATATTCACCTTCCTCTTCATACAGGATATAGTGTGATACTGTGCTTTTTTGGCAGTGTTTAAAGTCAGTTTGGCAGACCTTTGTTCATCACCTTCTCTGACTTTCTTTAGGACCACTTTTTAAATGAGTAAATGGGTCTCCTTTTAAACGAGTAGATTTTTTTCCTCCTGGCTTTTGTTCAGCTCTTTGTTCTACAGCTGATGGTGTTGATAAATAATCACAAGATTTCTTCCTGACTCTAACAATGTTACTTCATAATGCTGTTAAACAATTTGACCTTTTCTAATAATTCTACTCCTACATGGTGACACTAGCTGGGTGTGGTAGTGTTGGAACTATGGATCCTCCCTGATACTAATTCCACCTAAAAGAATATTCCCTGTCAAGAATACTGAGTATGTTTGTTAACTGATAAATAAGAGCTGTCATACTAGTTAACTAACTCATAATGTATATGAAAAGAAAGGTACTTTAATAAATTAAATTCTAGGTCTAGTGTGACTGTGAAACCATGTGATGTATAATGAGTTCTTCAGTTGTCTCATGAGCTACTAAGTTGTGGGTGGGGGAAAGAATTTTGGGTAGTGTTATTTTTATCTGCATTACTGAGGATGCATTGAATATTTTATGTGTCTTCTGCTCAAATCTGAGTAGCCTGTCTTCATTTTGAAGCCTGTGATTTATTGAGATGACTTCTGAAGACGCTACTTAAGGGAGTCTTCATACGTTCTGATGTTTAGCATCAAATTTGCACACTCTGAACTGCACTCTGGAGGTTTCCCTGACTCTCTAGGAGACTGTACTACTAGTTATGTGAGATGCCAAAGAGCAGTGATGAGAACATTTGCCTCTGTATTTCCTTTTGACTAGAAGAATTAGATCAACATGACATCAAACTGAAGGCCAGTAGAAAAAGGCAAATGATCTTTTAGTCATATCACAAATCAGGTATTACGGTTTTACACATCTGGAGCTTGTTTCAGAAATATAAAGCTATCTAACGTATAGAAGATTTGAAAACGATTGTGAGATTCTGTTGCTATTTCCAAATATGCAGATCTCTTCTCATTAATTCTGAGTGATTCATTGGGGAAGTAGATCATGCTGCTAAAAATCATGAGAAAAAATTTTGAGTCAACCAAGGGTCGAGAAACATTTCCTGCAATTATGAATTATATGAAACTGGGACTTTTGCCTTACTGATTCCTCTTAATTTCAAATGTGAGATTTTAAACATTAGACAAATTAAAACCAAACAAAAAATCTTGAATCATGAGATGCCATTTCCAGTATTAGGCTCTTGTGGGCAAATGTTCTCCCTAGTGTAGAAGATCAGACATAACTAATCTGTGAAGTATTGCCTGGATAGTGTACAAGAAGAATTATGTGCTATCAATTCTTGCTTAGCAAAGTTGTTTCCTCATTTTTTAAACTAAGGCCTGGTGGATTACTGATTATTTAAGTAACTTTGATACTGAAGTCTTGAAATTCATTTGGAAAACTGCAGTCTCTGAAGGTTTGTGAAATGACCAAAATATGGAAAGCTTCAAACAGCACTGCCTTCAGGGCGTGAGAATGTAATTAGTGTGGTAAGTCTGAGTGCATGGACTCATTACAGTCTTGGCATGAGAAGGAGGATGGCTGTAGGAGAATATACTTGTTTTCCTCCAAACAAAAATACTAAGCAGCAAGTCTTTCTGCAATTCTGAGTGCTCACTTTCCCTGGTATATAGCACAACTAGCTGGAGAGCGTAAATGTCCTTGCCTTATTTTGTACCTTTGTGACAGAAACTACTATATTTTTAAATTCTTTCTGGGTTTTCTAGGTTTTTGGCTTTTTACTTATTAACTTTTCTGCGTATTTTGTATGAATTGTCTAATCAATTAGCTGACCTCAAATCATCCAAATGCTTTTGTTGTTGTGTACACTTTTGTTCAGTGCTATGCTTGAGGTTTCTACCTGAAACAGAATAGGACTAGGACTATCCTTCAAGTGAGAAACAAAGTCAATGTACTGTGTAAACTTTATTTGTGGCTACAGAGTAGCTTAAGTAAACTGGCCTAGAGACACAAGGGTCATGCAGGTTCTAGCACCTCAAATAACTTTCCTTGAGTTCACAGTAGAAAACTGTAGTAGATGAGGTTATTTTAGACCGGTGTTCTCCAGAGAATGAAACGTGATTTTCCCAAGAATTAAGCATGATTTTCCAGATAATGAAGCATGGCTTTCCAGAGAAGCTAGCATATGCAGTGAGATAGAAGGTAAAGTCATGAATTTTGGTATCGTACACCCTAGGTAGGTCTTCTGAAGCTCACAAGGGGCGGTGAAGACATGCTGATAGCCCAGGGGAAGAGGCAGGGAGACAGATGAGAAGGCAGACCAGCATTCTACCGTGATCTGAGTATTGCTGAGAGAAACAGCATCATGTGGAAACTCATAGTGAAAAAAGGAAGAACCGTATGATCCCCACATGGTGACTTTAGTGCTACCAATATTGTTATTGTCAATATCCTTCTGGCTTTGAAGTAATCTGGAAGTCCTAAATGACATATTTGATATGGTTATTTATCAAAGAACACCCTGATTTTTCTCTTTCTCTATCTCAGTTGTTGTTGAGGTAAATAACACTTGGAGTCTAAGCTGTTGTGATACTTGTAGAGAAGGTTTACACACAGTTAATGTTGGCTTCATTGTGAAAGATATGTATTGCAGCTTTTACATCTTGCTAGCACTTACAGTGATAGCAACAAAGCACGGATTACTTTTTTCTAATTTCAGTTTACTGACAGTGATTTACCAATAGTTTCCAAATGTAATTTTGATAGTCTACTTATGTGAAGAAAACAATTTATATATAGAATCGTGTAAGAGTTTGGGTTGGAGGGGACCTTCAAAAATATCTAGTTCCAACCTTCCTGCTGTGGGCAAGGAACATGGGTAGGAATAAAGTGCACATACAGTTCAATGTAAAAACCTTTTACAACAAAACCAGTAAGGACAAAACAAACTGCTGTTGGTCAAGATAAACCAAATGAGCTTTACTATAGGCGTAGGTAAACCACTCTTCTTGTCATCCATTCTGGAATGTTCCTTTTAACATAAATCTTATCTTAATAAATATGGCAAAAATATAACTTGGAACCTTTAAATCAGACAAGTGCTGTTTCTAATATTCTTTCTCTGAGAGTGTCCAGCTCCAGGCTAAGAAGGTGCTTGAGTCATCAAAATAATGAGTCCATAAAGAGAGAATCTTCATAATTGTCAGACAAAATGGTTTTAAATCCTGAGAAATACACTTTGCAACTAGCTTTTTGCAAACTACTCTGTGATCAAACTAAAAGCAGAAAAAAAAAAGTTTGTTTTGTCTGGGAGGTTTTTACTGCAGGGCATATGGGAGGAGTGGAATTCATTTCTGGAGGTCAGCTGCAGGCAATCAAATAGGAAAATCTGTGCTACAACATAGAAATAGAAATAAAATTCCTTACTAGGATGGGTCAATACATTGTCTCTGAATATGTAAATGTTAAATAATAGGCAAGATAGCCCATTTTTGACATATATTACACATCAGTATGTTGTACACTTTGAAAGTGTAAAGACATCCTATCAAGAAAACCCTATAAATCAAATGAATTAATTTTCAGCATATTCATTTAGAAAGAGGTCTGTTTGACTTACCAGAAATTGACACACAAAACATAAAGCCAGAAGCTCCTGTGGTATACACACTTAGTTTTAAAAGCCTCTTAGATTGTATGGTTTAGCTACCACTTTATGGTAGTTTATTCAGTGTATAGCCTACATTAGCAAGTAGTGCACAGAAACGAGGGTGGCTCCATAGAGTGAAGAAACATGCTGAGAGCATCATATCTGCATGCTTCAGGGTCACTGAGCTTGGGATTTGGGTTTTTTGTTTTGGCTAGCGCTGGTCTGTTCGGTGACTGAAGCTCATTAGTGGCTCAAGTTGGTTAGTTCATTTCATCTGATAGGAAAGGAGTTCATGTTCTTGAGAGGCTTCTCATGGATGCAAACCAGAGAAAAAGGAAGCGGGAAATGGTTGGAAATTTGTTTTAAAAGCACATTTCTGACTCAAGCAAAAACCCAAATGCAGATGTGTCCTTACTGTTCCCTTAGGAGAAATGTCAGGTTCCTTGGTTTTGGCTAGTCACCATGCTGTTCACAATTTCATTTGGGAAAAAATGAAATAATAGTGTTTCCTTTTGTTTTCTCTGTATAAGATGGCTGACTGCTTTCACTGGGAGCTAAGAAAGATTCAAAACAATTTTAGGGAAGGAAGCAGCCAGGCATACACATTGGCACAGTATTTGTCTATAACAAGTGTTTATCACGTTTACATGTTTGCCTGCATGATACCTTCTTTTTTATGTGATTATACATCACTTAAGGTGCAGCTTAATTCAGAGAAGTAGGCTTTACTATATGCCTCCCATACTCAAGGTTGTTTGCTGTAGTAAAAAACAAATAGTACCTGAAGTGAATCATCTTTATGGAATGTATTTTCACTCTGAGGTACAAAAGAAATTATTTGCTCTGCCATTTATGCATAAGGTATTCCATTTAAGCTTTCCAGAACAATATACTGTACACTTAGCTAGCAGTTTAAAAAAAAATCTCACCATTACATCATTATTTATGAGCAAAATTCTATTTAAAATTATGTGTTGCCATTGCAAGAAACTAATTCAGGTTGTATGTCAGTGTGCAAAATCGTGTAACAGTATGCATTGTTTCTCTTTGTGATGACAGGGAATGTAATTAGTACTGGTCAGGTCTGTTCAAATGTTCAGGAACATAATATTTTCTGACTACTTCAAAGGAGGTTTTGACTGCAGTGACATCTGTGTACTGTAGGTGGGTATTGCCTCTGCTTAGTAATCCTGCTGAAAGATTTTTTTTTTTGTTTTAGATAAGCAATGGGGAAATTATGTTTACAATGCCCTTGCAAAAAGTAGCAGCTCTTCATATCTGAGGGTGCTTTAGCAACATTTTAGGTATTATATAATTTTTCTTCTCTCTTTATACATCAGGGAAGACACCTTTTAAAAACAAACAAAAAAGTTCAACCTCCAAACTCTCACTTCTGAAGTATATGTCTGGTTAGATAAGGTGTGACAGTGCCCTGTAAACCATTTTATTTTCGGAGATGTACCATCTTCTGCTGTATGAAGTTATGATTATGTTAGGATTGTATTGGTTGAAAAAATATCACAAAAGTTCTGAGCAATGCTGCAATGTTATTTTCAGTTTCCAATGCTCCTGACAACCAGGCTGAAAGGTTAATACTGTCTTTAGCAGTTGGTCTTACTTCCTGGTGCTTCTCCTTCTTCCGTAAAAGTGAGTGTATATTGTTGAGGGGGTTATTTTTGTGTGTACAGAAGGACTTTGGGAAGAATGGTATAGCACTAAACTGTTATGGCATTATGGCATTAAGATGGGGCTGACACCTAAAGTCTATCATATTGTTGTAATGGAAGAATTGCAGAAGTATGTAATTATTTCATGCAAATACTAGTTCTTATGTATTTATTTTCTTTTCAGTTGTTCCTTTTCTTATGGTGGTTTAAGAATAGGGTGCCTCCACTGAGTAACAGTAACATAAACTACTGATATGTCAGCTGGTAATATCCCAGCTTTACATGAGGCAGCTACCTGCTCGAATGTCAGACCTGTTTGTGAATGCAGAATAGCTGATAAAAGGGCCTAGAACTTAGGTACTAAAGCTACCTTAGTTTTGTGTGTATTTTTAATAGAGAGTTGAAAATATAACTTTCCTAAAAACACATTGAGAGCAACTGTGTGCTCCCTTTAATGTCAAGACATCCAGTAGCTACTCAGTTTTTTCCCTTTTTAATATGTTATCCATTCTTCCTCATGAAAGTATCTCTTTCAATAGTACAAAGCAGTCATCTTTTTATGCAGCCCAAAGAACATACTTTATGGATACTGGAATGTTAATATTGAAGACCTGGAAGTCCAGTTTTAAGCCCACTGTAACTGTTACTGAGTGGGCATAAAAATAAGCAAATCTCCTAACTCTGGTGGTCACTAGTAGATAAAATGTGATTATTTATACAGCATCTTGTTAATCAAATATATTAAGTTTAAAATAAATATCTAATAAAAATAAATAAAAATAAATATCTAATTAAAAAAGACAACTGTGCATGTGTTGTTCCAGTGAGAAAATACGTAGTACTACGTCTTGTGTTCACTTTTGGTTTTCAGCTAGCACAGTTTTTCATACTTTGATTTTTTTTTCCACCCCATATTTTCTTTGAATATATACCAATCAGCACAGAACATAACCTTCTACGTAGTATAGCATAACCAGAGTCAGAAAAGCTGCTTTTCTGTTTGAGGTCAGTTAATTCCTGCATTCCGAGTAACGGTTTCCTACACTTTGGGCCCATTCAGCTGCAGATTGGAACCTCTATTGTAATTGTCTCAGTACAAGTTACCTCTTAATAACATAACACTTTCAGCTTCCTTTGTCAGTAAAACTTGTTGCCTGTGTAATATTTTAACTGTTATACCCGTTGCTGGATAGCCTGTGCACTTGTTGTGCAGCACAACTGAATTACCAAGCCAGACAGATTTCTGACTACCAGACCAATTCTTATGATCTGGCCCTACCAGAGATGTGAAGTTTAGCATTTTTGCTAAAGCTGTACTGTATCTTTATGACTTTTGGGAACAATGAATGTGCACAAGAGCACCATTTCCTCTCTTTCTGTACCCAAACTAAATGTGTTATCTCACTGGTGCATGTTTTGAAAAATGTCCCCACAGTGGTATTGAGGGGTAAAAAATGGTTCCTGTCTCTAAAAGAATGGCTTGTGTTTGCTGAATACTGGCACTATCTCTACTGTTAGTTTCCTTAGCACAAAAATTACCTTGATGTATTTGACAGATAATCAAACCGGAGTGGAAAATGGGCACAGCTACAACTGCCGCTTTTTAGGATAGATAGAAAAGTTTTTAACAGCTAAATTACAGCAGGCCTTCCTTACAAGAGAGTTCACAAACAATGCAGATGGTTTACACTTCTCATCTGTGTGTATGAAGTTTCTTAGATGAAAAGTTAAGCTCAGCTTCAGTGTAGTCATAACACAGTCCTTGTGTTAGTTCTTGCACTGTATTTCTTCTTCTTCTAGGAGTGTGTTAGAAACTAATTATAAATGTTCCTGTATATCAACCTGAAATATGGAAACTATTTGTGTGAATCTGCATTTTCAGATTGTTAAGCTTTGAAGGGAAGGTTATAAAAATGTTAAAGGGTTGCAGCTGCTGGAGATGGTTCCTCGTTATAGTTCTCCATCTAGTTACCCAGCATGAGGTTTAAATTGTGATGACAACCTGCATCCTTCCTGTAATCTGTTAGTGTAGACAAAATATACCTCTGAATATTTTCATACTAGAACCCAAACTAGTACTGGTTTCTGTGTGGTGCTGTTGTTGTTCCCCCATCCTGTCCCCTCCATCGCCTGCCTCCTCCCCATTTTTATTTTAACTGATAATTCTAGTCTTACATAAATATGAACCCTTGCAGTATTTAAAACAGTCCATTTTTCCCCCCACAATATAAGGGACTGTTGAGCTTCAGAAAACCTAAAGCTTGTCTAAATGCATTTGTATTGATACAGCCTGGAGGCTTTCTGTGTGTTGAATACATAGCAGTTTTTGTTAAAAAAAAACTCCCTTTACTCTCTTTGCTTCACCTTTTTGCCTTGACATAAATGTACGTTTTTAACATTTCTAAAAATAAGCAAACATTTCTTCAGTGGATATTTCAGTTTGAGTTACTTTTTTATTCTGAGTATTTCCTGTCAGTACAGCTGTTAATATATTCACTGGCAGATTAAGTTAGGTTTTGGGGTTTTTTTTTCATTTTTGACAACTCAGTAATTTATAAGTTTGCTGGAAAAAATTAAATTGTATTAGGAATTTTGTCAACATTTTTATCACATTTTGGACAAGTTGGTATGTATATTTTAGTTTCTTAAATAGAAACTAAACTGTCAGAAGTAGTTAAGAAAATTACCAGTTTTCAACAGGTACTATATCAGTAAAATACACATGTTGTGCTTGTAGAAAGAAAATTAAATGTCTTTAAGAGCTACCTGACAGATCTGTCCTACCAGCTGCTGGGAGCCACAGATGCAGAAGCAGGTATCTGGTTTGGCTGCCCAGGAGCTAGAAAGATATATTTGTATGTGATACGTTCCAATTTTAATAAATTACCAAATTATGGAAAAAATTAATCCTGGCTTTTATTGTATAAATACCAAAGTTTAGAGATAATTATATCTAAATGTACACATATGAAAAATACCTCTACACATAGAGAGCTGCTGACATGGAACTCAGTGAGAATAGCCTCTGCCATTTGATGGTGTGATAGTGACTGTCTCCCTTTTGGTAGAGCTCCAGCATAATTCTGAAGCAATAGAATTGAGTTCTTCTTTGGAAAGTAGAGTTCATGGAGGTGAGTAGTTGTTACCCCACTTATACAGACATTTCCTGGCATTATTTTGGATTCTTAGAAAAATAGCTCAACCTTTTAAAGTTGTACTTAATTCTGATTATTTTTCATTTAAAACATTCCTGTACCTTCATTTCAGTGGTGTGTTTTGTATATTTCTGTAGAACTGCGCCATCTGTTTCTCCAAGAGCAAGGCACTGATGGGATTGTGAAGGGGCCCATCTGCTTTTGCTCGGGAATAACTTGAGACAGAAGGGAGCTCATTATTCTTCCATACCTGAGATAAATAGGACTTTCTTTCAAACAAAAATTGCTTTTCTTTGTCTGCTTTCCATTTGCTCCTTTTCTTTTATTAAGATCAAGAGGGACAAAATTTGTAATTTTAAAAAGTTATAGAAAACATCACTTAATCTTGGTTTTTTACCTGTGGTCATTTATTAGGGTCTTTACCTGTGGTCAGACTTTGTATACTGTGTTGTAAAACACTGACTAAATTTCAATGCCCTAGCATACTTCGTGGTAGGCATAACTCTGTAGGGTTCATTTCATGTGCAGAGGCTTCAAGACTTGAACAGCGTTTCTCTACCTTTTGAGAACTTCCCCTTCCAAGAGAGGCAGTTTGGATAGAAGGGCTTCCATATGAACTTTTGTGTTTAAAGGTACACAAAGTTGATGATTAAACTGCAAACAGTAAGATACTTCCCAGAGGAGGGACATTGTTTCTCTAAATAAGCTTTGTAATGTAAGATAAAAGTAAAGCTAGTACATATCCTAATACTGGGAATATGTGGATGAGCCTAGGAGAGAAGTTAAGTATGAAGGATTTATTGCATTCCTGGAAATGCCATCTACTGTAATGTTCTCTTCAATCCAGTAGCCAGGTCTTGTTGAGACTTTGAGAGATGCACAGACAATACCTATATCCCCTCCTCTACTCCACTGTGTTCAGGCACATGGAGTTACAGTTCCTGATGGGGGTTGTTACCAATTTAATTCTCTGTCACAGACTGCTCTGTTTTCAAAGCAATGTGATACAGAGGTTATCACAAAGAAAAAGCATTATGAAAATGGGATAAAAATATAAACCAGCCTATTGTAATTTAAACCAAGTGCATGCCTCAAAATACGATCTCTCAAGTAGCTGTTAAACTAAGGTGTATGTATTGGCAACCATTGTTGTCCAAGAAACCTAATGTCTCATGACTCCAGGCTTTGCTTTTGACATCTGTTTTCAAATGTTTCTTGCTATCCCTTAGCTCTGAAAGTCATTGCCTTACTGAGTGTGTTCTGAGTGCCAGGAGCCAAACCTATGCATGAAGCTGCTCTTACAGGCAGCATGGGTCAGGAACCTCACCTCTGTTGTAACTCATGTCAGCTTTCATTAGCATCTTACTGCCTTACTGCCTGCATTTTTGAGCTGCTTTAGCAAACCTATTAGATCACCTGAAAATGTATTTTAATATCTTGGTTAAGAATATCTGGTATTGGAAAAACATCACAAATTCTAAAGCAGAACTTTCAACATATTTATGTAATTCTAGGCCTGCTTTTCAGTGAGTTGATGAAATTTCTTAATATTGATTTTACCCTAGCTATGATTTTTTTTTAATTACTTACCTTTAATATTTACTGATTGAATTTGCTAAAAAAGTACTTTTAAATGCTCATTCTTATATTGTTACAATTAATTATTTGGCAAAACAAAAAATTCCACATGAGAAAATAAGTTTATGGTCTATTGTTTAGACAAGCTTGATGTGTTCCCTGAATGCATGTGTGCCCTTTAAAATCACAAAACCTATTTCAACTAATTGGAAAGAGGATGTAATTACAATTAAATTAGTTTTTCTTGTAATCTCATCCAAAAACTAAAGTCTTTTAATTCCCTTCTTTGTTTCTCTACTAATGAGGACTGATGCCCTTTCATAATTTTGGCAGCTGGGTTCTCCCTGGCTTTGTCACAGCAGTGTTATCTTTCAGGGATCTACCTATGTAAAACTTCCACCACTGATGGTATAATTCCTAAGAAACACTGGTGAATTGTTATTCTTTCCTCTCCTTTTCTTCATAATGACACATCTCTAGGATACCTCTCCTCAAGAAAATAATGTGGCAGTGTCTGATGTTGAAGTAATGGCTCTGAGGTGGAGAACATTCCTTTGCAGACAAGGATCGTGCACTTTTACAACTGGCATGAAAATATACTCTAAGATGGTCTTTGTGGTTTTTTGTCCCGTGGACTGATCTGATAATGGTTGTGTTTGCATGTTATTTTTCAAGCAAACAAACACTTGATTTAGGAGGATTCTAAGCTGACCAAAAGCTGTTCAACCAGAATCAGTACTGTCCTGGGCTAGTAAACCCGAATTTACAGGCATGCATATTCCTGTGGCCTCAAGTCAAGCTTAGTGTGGGTCAAGCTGTTTTTGCCTGTCACCCTTTTGTAGACATACCTTGAATCTGGTCTCTGCCTCTGCCTGGCAGGGTCAGCAGCAGTGCAGCAGCGGTGCTGCAGTGCTGCACTTGCATTGACAGGGCCATAGATGGGCATTTGTGGGATGCTGCTGGCCGGGCGCAGCACCATGTGATTTGGCAAATGCAAATAAAAAGGTCTCAAGACATGACACTCCTACTTGCTTTCAGCACATGTTGGATAAACATAGTAGTGTTGGAGACAGCTAAGTTTCTTCTGTATTCAACACCTCATTTACAATGCTAAATTTTCCCCTTTTTTGTTTTTTTACCTTAGTCTGTCTGCAATAAATAAAAAAAAAGGAGGGCAATTATTATGAAAAATAAAGTAACTATTATTTGTTAATAATTTTAGAGTTATTGGACAGTAGATCTGCAAATATTCAGGGCAAAGATGCAGAATGAGGTGAAAGTAGTAATCTTACAGGGTTTTCTCTGTCCAGCCAGAAGTGACCTGAACTGTTTCTGTCATCAACTAAGGAAGTTGAATGCTGATGGGAACTAAAACTGTTGTTTTAACCGATTTAAATAAGGGTGACTGTTAAGTAATTTCACAAAAATAGAAGAGTAAGTTTCAGCCTGTCCCCCGTGGAGTGAAAAGTTGAACTGATAGGGATTTAGAGTCTCTACTGTCAGCATTAAAAAATTAATTTTAAAATTTACAAAGTGAACTGTAACATTCAGATGTTCTTGTTGCTAATTTAAGTAAAAAAGAAAAAGTTAATCTCCCTTTAAGTGCTGAAATTTGTATTGTTAGAGAGACTTTGCTAGAATTGAACCATCTTTACAACAACGCCACCAAAGAAAGGCAACTGTTAAGTATAAGTAACTAATTTTTCAGTTTTCTGCCTGAAAACAGCTTGCTCTCCTTTTTCTTATCTAAGCAATCTCCTTTGGCCAGAGATCATAAGCAGAATTATTATCAGAAAACATTTTCTGGGAAATGTGGATGGTTGGAATATCAAAATTAATCTTCAAGTGGAAAATATGATGTTATTACCATTTCTAATTTTGTTGCTACCAACAAAAGTATATTGTTGTGCCAAAATCATACATTCATATGCCATGCATTAGGCAGACTGCTTCTAAAATCTCTGCTTAGATGACCTAAATTATATATAAACAATGACAGACTTGTATACAATAAAGGATTTATATATTAAATATACAGAAAAGGTATATGTGCATATGCTGAAACGTTGTGGATATTTGGAGTATTGAGATAAAGTTATGTTTTCCAGCTGAAAAATGACAATTTTTAAGCAAGTTAGTCTGATGTATTGTCATGTGCTAGACCACACAGTTAATTTTGAGCTTAATGTCTTTCTAACAGCTGTATTGAGACAAAAAAAAAAGCCAGTTCTGATTTGCTTCACTGCTGAACATTTTACTTTTTTCTTTCATTTTTTTCCTTAATTAAGAGTTTTGAGTGCTCTTGCTTATTAACTTTTCTAGTCTCCATTTATCTTCCAGTGGATTTCTTCATTTCTAACTGAAATTCTTGCTTCCATTTGAGCTGATAGCACTGCAATGACTCAGAACCATATTAAGTATCTACTAAGATTCATCTCAGGACCTACAGTTGCAATGAAACTGGGGAGGAAAAGTGGGACTAAAGACCTGGGGAAGCTCAGTTCATGGCTTCCTTAGGTTACAGATGATTCTCAGAAAGCTTTGCTCATCTACATACATGGGTGGTTCTAACGCAGAAGTTGGTCCCTTGTCTCGAAGTACCTCATTTAAAGTATGGCTGTAATTAGGTCTGTCTGATTGGCCCACAGAGGCTACAGCAGAAATTCAGCTACAGCTGAAGTTGTTTCTGGGTAAATATTTCAGCCTTATTATTGAAGGGCCATTGAAAAAAAATCACAAGAAACAATAAGAAACCTTGTTAAGAATTTCAGTACTTTTGCCTTTAATTTCATTATCTGAATTGTTTCTTTAAAATATCCTAAGTCCTTCAAATTGCCATATAATTTACCTTTTTGATGGTAAGACTTGATGGTTCTGTTAAATTCTATTATGCATAGCCTTTTTCCTTCACCTTGAGGACAAAAAAATGGACTTCGTAGCAATGTGTTAAGTCTGAAGAGATGGGCCTATTCAACATATGCAAATGCTTTGAACTTTCCCTCTCTTTCAATTTTCCTGGACCATAGATCAGGGGAAGTTTTACTTCCTCCCCAGCTGGAACTGCATGTCTGATCATCTTTTTGTCTATTTTTCCTTCCCACAGGGACCCCCAAAAAATACAGCAGCTGCAGAACCAAATTCGTCTGGAGCAAGAAAGTGGACAGTGGCATCGGCACCAACAGCAACCTGATCATCATCAGCACCCTCCCTCTTCTCCTTCCTTTCCTCCTCCCCCCTCCTTCCAGGAGCTTGAGTCCAGCCAGTCTGCCACCTCTCCTGTGCCAATGAGTATTCTTAATTCTCATACTTCCCCAACCATGCAGTCTTCCAGCTCCTTCAACTATGCTCGGCCTAAGCAGTTCATTGCTGCCCAGAACATCAGCCCTGCTTCAGGTTACGTGACTCCATCTTCTGGGTCATCTACATCCAGCCTTCCTTCTCCTATGTCTCCAACTGCTTCTCAGAAACAGTTTGGGAGAGTGCCAGTTCCTCCCTTCTCCCAGCAGTTTGCTCCAGAAGGGGAATATGCCTGGTCTCCTTCTTCTCCATCCCCTCCACCCCCACCTCCACCTGTCTTTAGTCCAACAGCGACATATCCAGTGTGTGATTCCTTTCCACTTCCACCTCCTCCACCCCCTCCTCTTCCTTCACTTTCTTCACCTTCCCACAGCCTGTCTCCAACTCCAAGATTTCCTAATTCCGGCCAGTCTCCAGCAGCTTTTCTCAGCTCCATGCTGCCATCCCAGCCACCACCCATTTCTGTCAACGCCTTAGGCCTCCCGAAAGGAGTGACGCCTCCGTAAGTATCAGCTGATGAGCTCCTTGATGTACCGAAGATTGTAATGAATATTGTTGCACTTGCTTCATTTATACTTTTCTAGGGTCCTTTGCTGTTAGTGGTTGTCTGAGAGGGAGATGTGTGAATAAATTGCAAATGCTTCTGTGCTAGAGATGTGAGATAGTTTTCTAACCCTCACAGAAGTGAGATTCTAAAAGAGCCCTACAGTCGGAACACAAAAGATGAGAAGCTGAAGGTTTAAACTGGAGTTTAAGAAAATAGGAAAGCAGCAGCAAAAGGCTCTGCAGGCCCAGGACAGTAGAAGGAGATCCAAGAAAACCCTTCTCATGGGCCAGTTCTTTTAAAGTCACATATTCAGTGATATTTGCAGTTTGTGTTCCTATTACATCTGCAGGTAGAGAAATATCAAGTAAAGAGAGTATCTTTCAGAAGTCCCTATAGCTTTGGGATACTGAAAATACAAGGTATTAAAGTATACATCTGATGACAAAGTGATCATAACAATTCGTTGGCTTTGGCTAGAGATTTTGTTCTGAGGAAGTTTGGGAAAGTGTTTAGGGAGGGATTTAAAATAGTAGTGCATAAAAACAAACAGATTCCCTATCCCTAACAACTCTGCACACTTATTTTCCTCTTTTGTCTTCTCTAAAGGCCAACGTAGTATTTTGGAGCACGTCAGCTTCCATCATAGATCATTTTTTCTTTCCACTGGCACTAGACTCTAATTCCACCCTTAGAGAACAAAGAGATTTGCTGAAGAACAAAAATGAGAATAGCTGTATCCAAGGCTTATTTATAGCTTTGTCCAGAAGTTTGTCTAAACATATCTACAGTATCTAGGTGACTTGCTCAGCTGCATACTGTTGCAGTGGGAAATTCTGTTATTTCAGTCCAAGATATGAAAAGGAAGAGAAAGAAGAAGGAGGACAGAAATCAAAGTAATAAGTCATATATATGCTTTAAAAAGCATTTCTTTATCTTGATTTGTTTCATACAGCTCATTATGGAGTCTGGCCATTAAACTTTTTTGGAGAAAAATTAATAAGTAATACAGTTTGCCCTTGCAGTCATAATAGTTGTGATTTCTGTCTTGCTGTCCTTTGTACTGTCTGAGTTTCACTATTGAAACCGAGCACTGAAAATTGCATGATTAATTTACTGACAGCTTGACCAGTAAGCACAGCCCACTTAAGCCTTGATTTTCTAAGAAAAGGCTCTAGTCCAGTTATACAGCTCTGACAAGAGCTGGATTCTTTTTTGAGCTCACCTCTGTGTGCTGTGAGGGTAATAGCAGCAGCTTGAACCTCTGCTGTGTCCCTCTTTCCCTGTTATGCTGTGCTTACATGTTCTCACTTGAAGGATTAGCTGTGTTCTTCCTCATTCCCTTTGATCTTTGGACAGAGAAACAGCTCTGCAAAGATTCTTCCCCCTTCCCCATGCCCCTCACTTCCCCAAGCTCAGCAGCCAGTCTAGGTATGCACATGGTGGTGTGTCTATCCATATTCCTCCCTCCCCCACCCCAACAAGGCAGCGACCTCGGGGTCTGAGCTGAGGATGAGGTAGTTGGCTGTTTTTCTGCATTCCCTCAGGAAATAAAGTCCAGATGGGAGCTGGATCATGTTAACTATACTGAATGTATGTGTGTATAATTTATGTGTATATATATGTGTGTGTGTATATATGTACACAGTGCACATTTGTCATCTGAATTATAACATTAAAACATGGTAAAATATGTACTGTGTGATGCAGAAAAGCCATAGTCTATTGTTATGTATCTTTGATGCCAATTTTTCCCTGGCTTCTCCTTTTTCATGTTATTGTGTAGGATAATGTCTGGTGTGTCTTCCTGAGTAAATCACTCTGTTTCCCATAATTCTAATGCCACTCCTGAGCTGTTCTTCCCCTGGCCTCCATTTCCCCCTGAGCTTTAGGTCTCTTCTGCTTTGTGCTATAGCCTCAGTTCTTTTTTTGGCCCCTTTCACATTTTTGCTTCTTTTCCTTTATCTTTTGCCCCATTCTCACAAGTCCTCTTCAGTACATTTATCTTTCCAAGACATAATTTCTGAGCTCTACACACTATTCCATAACTTCATCCTGTAGTCTCACCATTTTGTCATCATCTCCAAGATCTATTGGTTGAAAATGATGATACTGTTTCCTGACAGTGTGCTTTACAGAGTGGGTGCAAGGAATAAATTGAAACTTTCAAAGTTTTGCTCAGCAGCTGAAATACTAGTCAAGCCATTTATCTTCAAAGACTCTGTCATTGCTAAATCTTGGCACAACTACAGATCTGCTCCTCAAAAGCAGGACTTGGTAGGCATCATTTTTTTTCAGTTTTGTGTTGTGGTAGGAGCAGGATAAAGGTGAAGTAATAAACATTGACCATTTCCAAAAATAAGTGCCTCCATCTGCAAAGGCAGCCCCAGTAAAGTTCTCTGTGGCTGGGTACAAACCAATAGTCTCTGTTACTCCTCTTGGAGTCAAACCTTGCCTTCATCAGCCTTCTTTGGTCATTTCCTTTCCCATGTATGTATCATATTTGTTCTGCTTCCAAGAGAAATCAATCCAAGGAGATGCAATACAAAGCAAGAGGAGGTCACAGCTTTGGCCAGCCCCAGAGATATGACATCATTGGCACAAGCGAAAACTGATGCAGTGAGTCCTGGGAGTGGTGTGCCGTGAAGGATGGTTACAGGCTCTTCAGGGGGTATAGGCAGGGCAGGAAAGACAGAGAGGTTGGCATTGTATGTAATGGAGGGTCTGGAATGAATGGTGCTTATGGCTGGCCATGGCATGGTCAAAAGCCTCTGGGTAAGGATTAAGGGACAAACAAGTAATGCAGATGTCATCATGGGAATCTACTCTAGACCTCCTATCCAGAATGATGATGCTGATGAGTTATTCTTTAAAGAATATCTCTAAGTTAACCACTCTTGTCCTTATGGGGGACTACAACTTTGCAAATGGTAACTGGAATACCATACAGCCAATACAAGCAGGTCCAGAAGGTTCCTAAACACCTGGATGGTCACTACATGGTGCAGACACTAAGGGAGCCAACTCAGTATGATGGCCTCCTTGATCTGCTGCTCGTTAACAGAGAGGATCTCATGACTGAAGTGGAAATTGATGTTTGTCTTGGCCGCAGCAACCATGAAGCAGTTGGATTTAAAACTTCAGACTGCTCAGGGAACTAATGAGTAAGGTCCCCTGGGAAAATATTTTTGATGGTGCTGGGGTCCATCAATGCTGGAGACTTTTTAAGCACCGCCTCCTAAAGGCGCACAGGAGCAGGAAATTCCAAAATGTTGGAAAAGCAGGCGAAGCAGAAGGCCAACATGGCTAGGCAGCCATCTTCTTCTAGATGTAAGGCAAATAAAAGTAAATGTTTGATCAGCAGAAGCAGTGCTAGATGACGTGGGAGGACTACAGAGATGCTGCTCGCCTCCATGGGGAAAAAATTGTGAGACAGAAGTTCAGTTAGAGCTGAAGCCAGCCAGTACTGGGTAGCACAATAAAAAGTACTTTTAAAGATATGCTAGGCAGTCCAGAAATAACAGTGACCTGTTAAATTATGAGGGTGTTCACCATACAACAGAGACATAGATAAGGCAGAGGTGATTAGCGCCAGTCACGTACTACGGGGGTCCCAGTGCCCTGAGCTAAAAGACGAGGATTCTGAGAATTATAAACTCACAGTCAACTCTGAACTTGTGAGGGAATCACTGCTCCAGCTGGATCCCTATAAGTCTATGGGGCCTGGTGGTATTCATCCAAGAATCTTCAAGGAGCTGGGTGATGTCATGACAAGACTCCTCTCAATGACTTTTTGAACTGTTTTGGGACTCTGGAGAGGTCCCTCTTGACTGGATGCTGGCTAATGTTGTCCCAGTTTTCAAGAACAGCAGGAAGGAAACGACAGGTCTGTCAGTCTCATTTCAGTGCCTGGTAGAATTATGGAGAAGATTACTCTTGGAGTTACTGAAAAACACCCGAAGGATAATGCAGTCATTGGCCAGAATGGCTTCATCAGAGGAAAGTCCTGTTTGACTAGCTTAATCTCCATTTATGACAGTTACCCACCTAGCTGAGCAAAGGAAGCCTGCTCATGGACTCTTTGGACTTCAGTTGAGCTTTCAATACTATCTCTCATGGTGTCCTTGTGGACAAAATATCCAGCATTCAGCCAGATCAGCACATATGATGGGTGCGCTCACGGGTCAGGCGCAAAGAATTCCGGTGAATGGGGTTACACCAGGCTGGCAGACGGTCACCAGTGGGCTTCCACATGGCTCCACTGTAGGGCCAGTGCTCTTCATAAATTACTTAGAACTCAAAGGAATACTAAGTACATTTGCTGGTGATACTAAATTGGGGGGAACTGTCAACTACCTTGACGGCAAAGAGGCCCTAAAGAGAGATCTCGACAAATTAGAGGGTTGAGCAATCAACCACTGCATGAGGTTTAATGAAGGCAAGTGCTAGATTTTGCACCTGGAACAGGACAGCCCTGGATGTACAAGAGGACTTGGGGGATGAGAGGCTTGAGGGCAGCCACTTGGAAAGGGACTGGGGGCCCTGATTGACAGAAAGTCATTGTGCCCTGGCAGCCAGGAGGGCCAACTGTGCCTTGGCAGGCATCAGGCATGGCATCACCAGCCAGGCAAGGGAGGGGATTGTCCTGTTCTGCTCTACACTCAGGTGGCCTCACCTCAAATCCTGTGTGTCATTTTGGACACCACAATACAAAAAAGGCATGAAGCCATTAGAGTCAAGAGGAGGGCAATGAAGATGGTGAAGGGCCTTGAGGGGAAGCTGTATGAGGAGCAGCTGAGGTCACTTGGTCTGTTCAGCCTGGAGAAAAGGAGACTGAGGGGAGACCTCATTGCAGTCTGCAGCTTTCTCATGAGGGAAAAAGGAGGGGCAAGCACTGATCTCTCCTCTGTGCTGACTGGTGACAGGACCTGAGGGAATGGCCTGAAGCTGTGTCAGGGAAGGTTTAGGTTGGATACTAGGACAAGGGTCTATATCCTGAGGGTGGCTGGGCACTGGAACAGGCTCCCCAGAGAAGTGGTCACAGTACCAAGCCTGACAGGGTTCAAGGAGTGTTTGAACAGTGCTCTCAAGCACACAGTGTAACTCTTGGGGTTGGGGTGTCCTGTGTGGGGCCAGGAGTTGGATTCCATTTTTCCTGTGGGTCCCTTCCAACTCAGAATATTCTGTGATTCTGTAAAAACATTTCTAACTCTTTCTTCAGTTCCTCTATTCTGTGGGTCCGTGAACAGTAAATACCACGCCAATGTTTCAACAATTTCCTTGGTTTTGAACCCTGAGATTTTCTACAAGTGACTGCATTAGCTAAACCAGTTGGACCAATGAATATTCTTTCCGGTTAAATTTGAATAAATTTGGAAACATTGCAGTGGGGATTGTTAATTTGTTTGGAATGCAGTTTTTTGTGGTTTGGTTGTTTTGGATTTTTTTTAAGAGCATATGGTCTTACAGTCTTGTGTGTATTATGGGAATACCTACTTGTGAATTTACTACATTTTATTTGGACATCTGAAACAACAGAAGGCAGCTTGGTGTCATTAATACCTATTAATTAATCTTTAAATATTTTAAGCATTTATTTGCAACAATATGGTGTTTCCCTTGAATAAATTATATCTCAATTTTCCAGTAAGCTCTAGACACTTTGTAGTGACCAGCATTTTCAAGCTGTGGCTATGGTCGTGTTAGTTGAACAGGCTTTGGCAAAAACCTTTTTTTATTAATAGAGTAGATTTGGTAGACTTTGTGTCTTCCTAGAGCATTGTGTTATTAAGCAGAAGCGAAGTGCTGGTGGAACTGCATAGCTAATTAAGTACTTAAGGGAATTATGAGCACTTGTCAGTAATTTCTGAGGTAAAACTTGGCTGAAGTAAGTTTGTTGAATACTGTTCTCAAAAATCTCAGTTCTTTCCTTCTTTACCTAAAGAAAACTCCGGGATGAGTGGATCTGTTGTGTTCAGATTAGGTTTTGGTTACAAAAGACTTTCAGGGAACAGAGTTAATGTGACAGAAACATACAATTGAGGGGGGCTAGTTCACAGTTAAGTTTGCGGAAACTAGAAACTGATTTTAACTGTTCCTTTACTGTTCCTGAAAAATACTCAACAAGTTACATGTGAAGGAACAGAGATAAGTATACCTAAAAGTTCTAGCTAAGCACATACATGATATGTTCACATGAGCATTTGTGAAAGCAGAAATAATCCCATGAGAAGGATTTGGTGACTATTTATTTAGTGAATATTTGATTTTAAATAGTATAAAACCTGCCTCTGAAGGGTGTGGAATTATCCAACCTGGAGAAATGGGATCTCTTTCTAAGTATAAAAAATACATATTGTTAGCTAAATATATATCTTTTTGAAGGCAACTTTAAAATAATTTTCCTTAAACGAGATATCTTCAGTAATACTACCTTAGTTAAAAACAGGAAAAAATATGACAGTACAGAATTGGTGAAAGAACATGAACATCGATGTACTACTTTCTGCAAAAGGATGGAAAATGGAAAAGAAAGCATTATTTGAATGTAAGATTGTCCAAATTACCTTGTAGAAGGTAATTAAATAAACTGCTTTTATAATTCTACACAAAATTTAACTGCTGTCTCAGTGACCTTTAAAACATTAAATCCAAATCATAAAGGAGATTCTGTGGGAATCATGAGAAAAGCAATATCAGAAAGAGATGGCACTTTTTTCCCCTTTGAATCAGAGCTGCTGGTCTGTTCTTGCAGCTGTGTAGTGTGACTTGTCCATTGCATTCTGTCTCAAATGGAATTGAAATGAATATTTTAGTAATTGTCATGTTCCTTTAGTCAACTGGCAAAGATGATGACCACTCTGAGGAAAAATACACTTCTCTATCTTTTTGTCTTACACCCTTCAACAATCTCCCAGCACAAAAGCCAGCTTTCATTTTAGAGTAAACTGCATTGCTGTCCTATGTAGATGGGACTTAACACTTTTCCTGTTTCTCTAAGTTATGCTTGTCACAATTTAAAGAAATGGAGTTTATCTACAGTGTGATTGATGTGGAAATCATGATCCATAGGAGGAAGTACCTTGATTAAGAACTCCAACATCAAACTGAGAAGACAGGTCAGAGTGTTTCTTTGCTTCTGAGAGAGAGAGACTTAATCTCTCTTTGCTGCCTATTCAGTCATACCTGGAGGTATTCCCACAGAACATATTGGGAAAACATATCTAAAGACAAGTATTGCTGTAACTGGAAAAATTCCAGAAAATATCAGGATTTGCATTCATTCTCAACCTCCAATTTTGTTAAGCTATTGCTCTTGTCCATTAAACCATTTTTGTTTAAATTTTCTTGAATTTTTTCTTTTCCCATACCTTGGACACTACTTGTGGCTGTTACACTAACACGTGAGGGGTTTAGCTGTGATATTAGACCGATTCTTGTTGGTTGTGCTAAGAAACAGCTTATACTGGGGCTTTGTTTTTGCACAATTTTTGCACATTTTGATTAGGCATGTGCATGTGATTATCATAAAATACATATCCATATCAGCTTTTCTGAAGTATGATGGATGCATGTTTGTTCCACTTGAACTCAGAAATCCAGGTTGTGCCCTAGATCTAATTAATTAAAGCTGTCCAAAAGTGGAGATCAAGGATGTAACATGGAGACACACAGATATTAGCCAAAATAACAGTATCCTGACAATCATTGCATCTGGAAGTATTGATTTTCAAAGTCTTTTTTATCCAGTTCTTTTTCAAAATGGTATTTGCAGATACTTAAGAATACTGAAGATGGCAGTGAACTTAACTGAGAGAATTACTACACGTATTTCTCTGTTGGGAAGACAGAGAGGCTGTTCACAGCATGGCTTTGATGCTTGTTTTGGTCTGCAGGTTTTTCTTTTCAGGGCACTTAATTTTATAACTTATTTTAAACAGATCTGAAAACCACAGATTTTTTTTTGTGAAAATTACAGAAACCTCTGTGAATGTGAAAGCCAGGTACAATGCTTGATAGCTGCAGAGACCTTAACCAGTAACACCACGTCAACTGGAATTGGTTAATATTTTGGATACAATACCTTTTCCCAGTCCAGTGTAGCTTTTTCTTTACATGCTTCTTACAGTTGCCTGTTCTTCTAAAGATTTCAGGACTGTGAGGGTTGTGCCAGGCTTTTCTGCATTCGGGAGCACTTGGTGCTTTAGTTATTTCTTCTTGACCATCAGTTCTAGCATACTGCTGGTAACAATCAGAAATTCAGATCACAAAATAGGCCTTTGGTTTTTAATTTGATATTGAAATATATGCACATTTTTTGAAAGGCAAATGGTGCTTTTGGAGCTATGGTAATCAGTGCAGCATGAGGCAGAGAGAGAGCTTGCTCAGGAGGGGAAGGAACTGAACAGGGGAATGAAAAAATACTAATTCTTCTTTTCATGACTAAAAATATATTTTTAAACATAAGCTTTAGAGAAAAAAATGTTATGCACTTTGTAGGTGAGTTGTACTCTTTGTTATCTAAACATTAAGAGGGATCAGACATGTTCAGAAATTTATATGATTCATGTCTATCTTGACTCTATCCAATGCTGAGACATTATTTACTTTTTCAACTACAGTTTCAGAATATTGAGTGGTAGAAATAATTGAACTTCTGTTACATTTTTTTCATTTATTGGAAGTCATCCTTAGTCAGGTCTGTTCCTCAGACATTGATTCAGATGCATGTAACATCACATTATAGGACAGAGCTGAAGCTCCTGTTCTTCACAGCATGTATGACAAGATCAGACTAAACCATTTTTACTATGCAGCTGCAGCTTCAAAGTTTGTGACCTGTTACACTGCTTGTAGTAACTTTGCTTTTACAGTAAGTGAAAAATGTGTGAAGTGAGCAGCAATTGGCTGTATTTTTAGAAGGCTTTAGTTTTAAAGGAAAAAAAATCAAGTTACTGTTCATTACCTCAGTACCAGAGAATTAATTTGGATTTCTGTGAAACCAAGCCATATTGGCTGCAAACAGGAATTTGTTCCTGGAAGCATAACAACAGCCAGCCTGTTGCCCTTGTTTACACTGTAAAAGGTACATAGGAAAAGAGGGAATTGCATCCAGCATGCACTTGGTGTGATTAAAACATAAAAAGTACTGCTGGTTTGGCCTTCTTTCTAAACAAATGTCAGGGCAAATATTCAAAACTAAGGAGAGCCAAGCTGAGGCTGCAAAAATCTTTGCTGTCAAAAATCTCAGTGTGAATTAAGATGGCAGTTTTGGCAATTTCATTACACCCTTTCTGACCAAAAGAATTCAGACATTTGTGCTTTTATCTATGCCTGGATTCAGGCCCCCGGTGACTTAGGTGATGTGTATTTCAGAGGTGCTTAAAATCCATATGAGTTGCAGCCTACTTCTCAAGGCTGTTCCTTTCTCTGCACATTTGTGGTGATGGTTGTGTGTTCAAGACTGATGCTGTCAATAGCCTGCTTAAATATGCTTTCTCCTGCTAGCTTAATGCAGTAAATCTGAAATTTGCCTTGGGCAAAGGATGAACATATGAATACATAAATGAATTGGCAGATTTTTTGTTTGATGCTTTCCCTGAGAGAAGACAGAAAGAAAGCTCATGCGTCACTGAGGACACAAATCTTTGGAGCTAAATGTATCCAGATAAGGGCATGTAAGGATGGTGGAAAATATTTGCAAAAGCAGCTGAAGAAAGTTTGCTCAGGCTGTCTTGCCATGTAAACCATTACTCAGGCTGAAACGATCTGTGCTTTGAAAGATAGATTTACTAAAGTCCTTCTATTTGTTATCGTTGCTTTGTAGACATATTGAAATTCATCCCAAGAATGTATGTCTTAAGAGTTAACTTGCTGTGGGGATATGTATGTATGCATATATTTGGACAGTTTTTAAAGTGTATATATTTAGAGAGAGAGATTCTGAAGAGGGAGTAGAAACAGAGCATCTGCAGGAAAAGCTGTGTTTCCTTATACACTGCCTTGAGTTTTTTGTCCCAATTTCAGATAGTACCAAAAGAGGAAGAGAAGCTCTCTAAAGGTATTAAAAGAAATTTTGACTGGTGCTCTGTAGTTAAATTTTGACTGCTGCTTTTATAGTTAAATTTTTGAACCAACTACTTCCTTGCTTAAATACTTAATAAAGGGAAGATAATCTATTTTTTTAGACAAGTTGCCTTGATTAGGTCCTGGGTGACACGTCCACACTGACTGCAGAGCTTGGGATCATCTTATACAAACCCAGAGGTCTGGAAGGTTGTTAAGGAGTCTGCCTCTCCTGGTAGAAGTTACCCAGGATCCCCAGGCCATTGCTGTGTTATTTGCATACCTTGTTCTTAAATAAAATTCCTATGTAGCTTTGCTACATAACTTGCTCCAGGGTTTAAATGTCACTGTTATAGGGTGGAGAAAGGAGAGTTCTACATTGTTTGTGCCTAAGCTAGGCCTGTTCTTCTTCAAGTTATTGTGACTTACCATCCTCAGTGGACATGAAGAATGATTAAATACCAGCTATTTTCTGGTGTCAGCTGTTGTCTGATCGCTGACATTTCATTTGATTTGCCTGTCTATCTTCATTCTCCTAATTTCCTGACTAAATAAACAAGAATTTTTGCCTCTCTGTGTGTGACAGTTTGTCACGAAAACTATGCTTTTAAAACCCTGTGGTAGTTTTCTTCTTCTAGAACTTTCCAATTTGCTATATTTTTCTTGAAGTGCAGTGCTAAAACTGGATGCAGTGTCTAATAGCAAGGAATAAAGGAAAACAGCTCAGTTTCATGTCTTATGCTGACATGTCCTGGAATTATATTTCTTTCCTTTTTGAAATAATAGTGTTATTTTCCAAGTTTTAATCTCATGGATTCTCAAGAGATGCTTAATGTGTTAATGCTAATTTTCCATTAGCATTGCTATCATGCTTTGAACATTTTCCTGAGTTTCATCATTAGAATACCTCTAGACAAATCATGAAGATTATTGTAAGTGACAGTTGTTACCTGCAAATGAATTGCAGCCTCTGCAAATTCAGTGTCATCAGCCAATTTGAGAGATATGTTTCTCTATTTCACTTTTCCAATTAAGGCCAAAATCTTAAGTGCTCAACCTAGTATACAGACCTCTTTGAAATGCTTCATTGGACTGTATTATTTCAGTTTGATAGAAAAAGAAATAACTGGTTATCTCTGAACAGCTTTTTCAGACTGAATAGCTTTACGCAGCCATATCATAGAAATTTCAGCCAGACTCTGTCTCCCTGGTTTACTAGGGAACTTACTGCAGCTCCTGAGGGCTAACTCAGAAGCCATAAACTGAAGTATATTAAAGCTACTTCTTGTTGCCTATCTGCATGCCCTTCAGGCTGACAGAGACATAAACATGAGGTTTGACATGATTCAATTTTCATTTTCTTATTATCCAACATTGTTTAGAAATGGACTGTGATATTGTTTTTCTGTGTTTAGTATGGATGTTGAATTTACTAACTTGTAATTCTCTGGGTAGTCATTTCTATGTGAAAAATATGTGTATTTGCTTAGGGGTTTTTGTTTTCAGACATAATCAGTAGTGCTTCAGAAAATCCTTTACTTGAAATCCACTCCCAGGCACGTGGCTCATTCTTCTTTTCATACACTGTTGTGATTTACTTGGGTGAACTGTACATTTCACCTTTACAGCCTATTGAGTCCCAAGCATAAGCAGGCCTTTTTCTGGTAAAACTCTGTTTATTAGTCAAGTATAAAATTTGTGAGAATGAGAAATGAAAGCTGTTTCTTAATATATCTCTTGGAATTTTCAAGGGAGGATGAATAACTCCATTAAAAGCTGGCACAGGGTAAAGCCGAAGGTGAAGCCAAACTTGAAATTTGCTGCCTTGAAGTTGTCTGATTTTTCGGTTGGGTTTGTTTTGTTTTGTTTGGGTGTTGTTGTTTGTTTGGGGCTTTTTAATTTTCTTTTTGGGGGGTAGTATAAAAAGTGACAAAATTTGGTTTCATGGCAATGCTGGCCTAGGTGATTAAGGACTGGGAGGTGAAGGGAAAGACTGTAAGGGGAGAAGCAGATGGCACCTGTCCACCAGCCTTCCAGCAGATGGTTGAGCCTTCCTGAGGGGCATTCCCTTCTGAGCCACTCTTCCCACCTTCTCCTGTCCATTTTCCTTCCATTTCTTCCTTTGCATTTCCTGTATCAAATTTCTGGAGTTATTGAGGCATCTCCTTCTTGAAGTGACTATCCCTGCCTCTTAACATTCTCTTGTCTCCCTGTAGATGGGACCGTTTTCCTATCTCTTCCCCAAAACAGAGTGGAGGAGACTTGCTTTCTCATTTGTGACTGAGAAGACCCCCAGCTGGAAGCTGAGGGAATTATTCTGCTTGGTGGTTACCAGCTAATAGATGAATATTTCTAGGGCAAGGGATGTTGTTCTCTGTCTCTTCGTGAAATTAGGCAAATGTCTGCTCTTCTGCTGTGATTTAATGTAAAAATGCAGTTCTTTTTACAAGAGCTTCACTGTTTTCACATTTTAGATTTACTTACAGCAACAGAATATGAAATGTTTTAATTAGGAATGTTTCCAGCTATTGTCTTCTGCATCTATTCACTTAATTCCTTTTTGGCTTTTGACAGTATATGTGTATATTTTCATTTTTTCTAGTGCTAGAAATTACCACTGAAAGCACTTGCCGAAGAATGAAGTTTCTCTAACCATAGAAACATAGAATTGAATAATAGCCAAGAAAATTTGTTATCTCTGTATGATTCTTCTTTAGAGTTTTGGCGCTGGTAATTAAACTATTAAGTTGGGTATTGGAAATAAATTTGCCAATTACATGCTAGTCTGATTTTTTTTTCAATACCTATCATCTGAGTTTGTCTATTTATCTGATTCAATTCCATGTTTTCCATGTCATTTCCATGTAATGGGGCTGAGCCCTATTTAGTCAGCAAAGGTATAAAAACTGTGTAAACTAATGTTGCACTAGTTATCAGTGTTTTAAAGAATCCTGTGTGACTTCACTGGAGAAACGGGGTGTGCTGCAAGTTTCAAATATGATAGCAATGCTGATTTCTTCACAACTGTGTTAAGAACAACTGATCTCCAGTAGAAACCACCCATATTGGGCATTTTCAGCAATAAAGCCATCATCACATTACTGTAAAGTGTTAAATATTAGTGCAGTCTGGAAAAATAACATTTCCTGTACTGTTTAAGCAAATGGGAGAGAAAATTGCTGAAAGTGCAATCCTAACCTGTAGGCTGGTAAGAGGAATCAATTAACCTTGTGAATGTGAACTGCTAAATGGTTGCTATTCCACTGGGAAATCTTGCTGCTGAGAAGTGCTTCACAAGGATGACTTCTCTTTTTGTCAGTGTAACCCAGACTGTGAATGGCTCTTCTTTAAGGAACAACATTTATATGTTGCCTTATGGATATGTGTTCACAGAGATACGAAGAATAAACATGAAGTTATGCAGTCATTGCAAAGTTGCTACAAGATTAGTTAATAAATAACATAAGAAATTAATAATTAACTGCCTTGTCTTACGTCTTCCTGATCTTTATTCATCTGGTGCTTCATAAGAACTTAGTTTATCTTCCATCCCCACTTATCTAGTCATGCTTTCTCTTTCACGTTTCCTCTCGTTTTGCTTTATTGCTACTGCTCCTCTGTGAGTGCATGGTGTTTACAGCCATTGCCAAGCAATCCTGAGGGCTATTTTAACTAAAGCACAAATAAAGGATAGTTTCATCTTTGTCCTTAAACTAACCATTTAATCAGTAGTGTGAGTTAGTAGGGACACTACAGAAAGGAAGATGTCAGACCTCTAGTTTCGAAGACACAATGTTGTTTTCTTCATTAATAGCAGTGATTCCAGATACATTCCTAAATACAAATGGCTTCAGGAAAGCTCATGATCTTTTTTGTACTGTTTTGCAGGGGATTTCCCAAGAAAACAGGCAGAACTGCTAGGATAGCATCAGATGAAGAGATTCAAGGGTCAAAAGACGCTGTAATTCAGGATCTGGAGAGAAAACTTCGCTTCAAAGAAGACCTTTTGAACAACGGGCAACCGGTATAGAAACATAAAATACCCAGGGGAATGGGAGTGAGTGAGAGTGAGCACCAATGGTAGTTTCTGAGATATGCTGCATATAAAATAATTGTTGTAGGTTGCTTTTTATGTATTTGTAATTTTTAATTGAATTTTCAAAACTGCATTTCCGAAAGGAATGATAGTGTATATTTTGTTCTATCATTCCTTCTCCTGTTTGACAACTTTACTTGGATTTAACAAAGCAGTGGAGGTTGCAAAAATGGTGACTTTGCATAAGAAGCCTCCACAACTTTTTGAGCCTCCAGGGCCATTTGCTTTCGACTGTTCATTACTGAGTGGATGAACATGCACAGCTCTTTTTCAGTCCGGGCTCATTCTACCTTGTGCCCAGCCACTGGGAAATGGGGGAAGCAGTAGGTGGTAACTGGACATCAGAGGAGAACAAGACAGTTCATCATGAAAAACAACCCAGAAGGAATCAGGCATTGTTAGATTCTGCAGCTGGAGGGCTTCTTTTGACTGATAGAATTTTGACCAGTAGGATAGGAATAACCTGTATTACTAACTTACAGACTCAAGAGTTAATGACCTGTTTGATGAGTCAAAAAATTAGTTAAATGAGCTTATCAAGCAATGGAAATGCACAGCCATAAAGATCTCTGTACATTTTTATGCACTTAAGATACACATGAAAGATAAAATACCAAATTCTTCCTGCTCAGAGTTGACGAGAAGCGACTTTCTGAAGAATTTTTTACAGTTATTAAGACACTATCTTTGAAGCAGGAATTTCTTTTAAGAGGAAAGTAATTTTAAAAATGTAAACTGTCACCCCTCTTTTGTCAATAAAACATTTTTTTAAAAATCTGAATACCTTGGGATGCCTTTCTGTCGCTTTGGAAAGAAGTGGAATTTTATGTTTCTTAGGACAATGTCCAGAATTTTACTAAGTTTGCTACTAGGTCTGAGCTGTGAACTGTGGTGGTGTAGTTCAGGAAAGCCCATTGAGTCAGACTGTCTATCAACAGTTGCTCGTTCTTTGGTTCTTAATGAGGTCAATGGAGTGAAATAGGGAGAATGTTCAGAGTGTCTGCTGCTTCTGTTACCTTTGACTGCACAGCATTTGGCAGTTTTCTGTAGCAGTTAAGCAAAATCACTGTCATAGTGTATTAGTTCCTGTTTTTTCCAAGGAAGTGGGCTGAGAATGACTGTCAATGCCTATTTTGGAAAGTGAGGGAGATGTTTGGCCTGGGCAAATGAATGGAATGTCCTGAGAATGCCCACAAGGCCCAAGGTAAAAAAAAAAAAAAAATACCAACTGTGATCAGATGATGTGGGAACTTGAACTAAACTCTGTTTTGGTGCTTGCCTTGAGGCTTTCGCCTTGCAGATTCCTGTCTTGGGTAAATTTTGTAATCATGGCAGTGGACACTTGGATGACTGTAGAAGAAACATAAGTGAAGAAAAGTTCATGATTTTCTTAGATGCTTGTAACCAAGACAACACTGCTACCTAGATGTCATGAGTTTTAGCCTGCTGGTTTAGCTGCAGTACAACATTAAGACAAAAATAAATGAGATTTTTTTTTAGAAACCAAGCATGAAGTAGATGTAATGTTTACAATTTCCATTCTTTGTTCATTTTTCATTTTTCTCTTTAAATGAGGTCTTTCACTATGAGATGAGTTTGTCTTCCACAAGCTTGCATTTTGTTGCAATGTTGATTTGTAAGAAAGTATCTGAAATGCATTCATAAATGCAGGAAGAAAACTAATAATGAAATAATTGATTTATACATTAAGATTTTCCTTTAACTCGTTTTCTCTTCTTAGTGTAAAGTGTCTTTTATAAGCTGTCTCCTCAATTTCTGAAAGAGTAAGAAGAAACAGAAATTAAAAAATCTTGAAGAATACATTTTTCTGTATTTTGGACAAAATATTCAAGTAGAGTAGAATCTCCTTATCATTTTTGGCAGTGTTTTCTGCCTTGTGGTTCTAATGTAAAAACTGAGCAGAATGACTTGGAGTAAGATTTGGTATGATTTGGTATGCCCTCTTCTGATGGCCTTGATTTAAGCCGCTCCTATTGCTCATTCCTACCCAAGTTCCTGGCACAAGGATGGAAACAAATGGCAGAGTCAGTGCAAGGGTTGCTTAATCCAAAAGAGCCACTTGTAATACTAAAAAAATGCATTACAAACTGTGGTAGAAAATTTCTGTTAGAAACTTATGCTACTCTTTTTTATCAACATTACTTTAAGCGTTGCTTACTGTGTACTGCTTTGTAGTTGGAGAAATAAAATATTTTCTTTCTTTTGCCTCCCCCCTCATCTCCCTTTTATTTTTTGTTCAGAGATTAACATATGAGGAAAAAATGGCTCGTCGATTGCTGGGAGCAGACAGCGCTGCAACTGTCTTCAATATACAGGAACCAGAGGAAGATCCTGCTGTACAGGTGCCACATAACTCTACAATTTCACAGGAAAAAGTGCCCTTCAGTTTTTTCTTTTTTACAGACTATGATTGTCATTAAAATAAAGTCCTACGTAAGACAATAAATATACACAAGATAGGATGGTTATTGATTACAGAAGTCAGATGTTATCTATTAGTGAAATAAACTGGAGGATCACATGTCTATTGCTCAGTTTTTCCATAAGGTTGAGACTTCTCGAATGTCTGCTTTCTGCTTTAAACTCTTCCGTTTATTCTGTTCTGTCCTGACCTTTAAGTCTCTCAAGGCAAAAATACATCTACTATCTTGAAACCATCTTCTCTTTATTTGTGTAATAGGCTCTTTTTGGGTGCAGACCAAAACCACAACAGAAAGTCTGCTTGAAAGGCCAGGTACACGCTCTCCATTGTTCAGATGCCAGAGTTGCTATTCAGAAGTGTGTAGCATTCATTTCCTTATGCTGCACAAAGTACATTCTCCTGATAAAAACTCTGAGGAACTGTCATGGATATCTCTTGGTCTTCTTTCTGCCTCTTGATCTTTTTTTCTACCCTTGCAGGAAGCTCGCTCTGTTGCTGCTTCTGTAGTGAGTCCCATGGATATTCAAAAGGTTATCATTTTCACCTTTTTCTGTCTTGTTTTTTGTCTATTTTTTCCTTTCCCCTTTCCATTCTGCTGTTCTTGGTTAATAACAAGAGGTCATCTAGCATTAATAACTGTGGACAATTGGGCTGCACTGTTTATGAGGATGTTCAAGTTGTTCTAGAAGCCTTTGTGAGTACAGACAGTTTAACAGCAATCATCGTGTGCTCCGCTCTCTTTGTGCTGTAACAATAACATACACTGATATGATACTAACTGTGTCATGTACTTCATGGTTTACTTTTATGGTACACTTCAGGAAACAAAAATATTTTAAAACTATCTGCAGTTTACAAGGTATTCCTCTGCTCTTCCATTTTTTGGGATTATTCAGGGTTATGATTAGTTCTGTAACCAATGGTAGAAACGTGTCACCTCATTCTCAGACCAGAGTCGGCAACAGAAGATGGGGATGTGAAAGGATGCTTTGCATGAGATGCATGTCCTGTCTTAAATACAACAAGGGTTAGAGACAAGAGTGTCTGAATTTCTGCTGACTGAGAAGAGCATTGACTAATATTATTTTTTCCTGCTTCTGAGCTATTTTATAGTCTGATGTTATCACTGTTTTCAGTAAGATTCCAAGCAGGAATTCTGCAAAGTAACAGTTCAAGAAAGCAAATAACAGTGCATATCAGTAAATCATAACAAGTTCAAGTAAGTCAGAGTATTTTACACTTGATGAACCTTTCTGTTCTTCTTGTTATATCTTCAATACAGTTATAGTAAATTTTGTTTTTAAGAGAGGGTCCCAGACAAAGGGGATCATAGCAACAGGAGTAAAGGGAAACAACTATCATGGACTGCCACTGTTGCAATTTTCTCTTATTTTTGCCCTCATTTTTACAGGCAACTGTAAACAAAATAATTTTATCCTTCTGGTTCAGCTTCTGGTACAGTTCTATGCAAATAGCAGATGTGAACCATACGGTCTTTTGGCCATCTGGAAACAAAACCCACCCTAAATCTGTCTGTACCCTCAAGGAAATATTAGTTGGTTCCTTTTGTCTTTATGAACTGCCTCAGAATACTTTTATTCTTATAGGATTTTTTTAAAAATGGAAAAAAAGCAACCAATGACTTTCTTTCCCCTTATAAATTAGACCTTAAGACAACATGAAATACAGTTTTTGCCTCATACCAGATGTCTCGATTGTTTCATAGGGAAGCTATTGGAGACATGGATTATAGTGTTTTTCTTCAACAAGATACAGTTTCCTTTTATATGTAAAAAACTTAATGGCTTGTTAAAGATCAGCAAAATAAAAAAATCCAAACATTAAGAACCTATCTTCCGGAGCAATGTGTTGAAGCTGGACACTAATATCTGCCTCTTGTTTGACAGGAATATAAAGTCTCCAGCTTTGAGCAAAGGCTGATAAGTGAAATTGAATACAGGCTGGAGAGATCTCCTGTGGAAGAATCAGATGACGAAGTGCAACATGGAGATGAACCTATTGATAACAGTATGTCACCATATTTTGAGATAAAGCTGAAGCACTACAAAATCTTTGAGGGAATGCCAGTCACATTTACATGCAAAGTGGCAGGAAATCCAAAGCCAAAGGTAAGAAAAGACAGTAAATATTCCTAGAATTTCTCTGAAGAGTTCTGTGTTGGTCCTTTACCATCAGGCTCTGGACTCTATGGGCTGTATCTTACAAGAACAGGAGATATTCACACATTGTAAGAAAGACTCCTATCTGGCATAAACTGCCAAATCTCTTTTGGCATAACTGGAGTTATTCAGTCAAAATCTAGTAAAAATGCTACTATGAGGCTTCTGCTCTCAGTTACTCCCTCCTGATACTTCTTCTCAATTATTTTACCTGGAAGTAAAGCTTCTGTCATTTTCAGAGTTACCTCCAGGGTACATTTGTAGCACAGAATGTAGTGCAATGCTAGAAAGCCCCACATGATCTGGCATTGGAGTCCCAAAAGCCACCTCATCTTGCTAGCATGAGTAATTAGTTCAGGTATGGTAGCATGCTAATGCAAAAATATTTGGGTTCTAGTTCAGAAGCCAGCATGGTATCTCTCATTCTTCAGCATCTACACACACTAACAAGACTGGATTTTACTGGAATGTAGAAGAAGGCGTAATAAAATACCATAAGCTCCCATATATCCCAACAGCAAGATGAGACATGATGGTGAGGTTTTAATGATGAACTTCTGAGGGAGGGTTGGGCTTGGGAAGCATTTCCTTGTAGCAAATGTAAAAGTACCAGCTGCATGATGTCAGTAGTCTGGAAGAATGCCCTCCTTGGATAGGTTGCATACAACCATTTCAAAAATTGCTTGGCAATCAACTGACTGATTATGCAGCAGGCAAACGGCAGCAGCTTCTTCAACTCCCCTGCCAAAGCCAGTGTCTTCCCTGTGAAGTCCTCGCAGCTCTCACAGTGACCTCTTGTGGACAGGGGCTCTTATCTTCTTAGACAAGATCAGTGGTGCCCTGATACATAAGACCTTCACGGAAGCACTCACATCCAAATCTCTCACCTAGTGTAAGTTTTATGGGTACTTAGGATTTCAAACGGAGATAAATGCAAGTGACTTTGTATGCCCAATGATATGTGTATGATACTGTACAAGCTGTCGATTTAAAAAAAAGGACTTTATGAGGTAGCAGAGGAAGAACAACAGAGAACTAGGGCTACATCTACATCAGCAAGGAGTCCAGACCAGAAGAAGAAAATCTCTAGAATTAAATACCCATCCTACACACATGTCAGAAGGTTTTACTCCAGACTAGCTCTAATCTCCTCCCACAGACTGAAGCAGATGCACATTAGATGAGTTCTTGGAGCACATTTTCTGGCTTAGTTTCATCTGAAAGGAATCCAGTTCTGTGCTCCAAGAGCACAATATGATGTGAACCACTGCAAAGTAAGTGGGGTTGATCCATATACTTATATCAAAAAAGCACTCCTGCTTCAAACTGAAGACACACACACTGGGAAGATAAGCCCAGTCTGACTGAAACCAAACTTTTCATGTCTAGCATTGCTTCTGAGATGACCCTAGGTAAGAGTCTGTTGTGCCGAACAGGGATGGAATGCAAATGGGTCTGTTGCTGACAGAAGTGCAGTGTGTGCAGAGATACTCTTTCTGCCTGAGGCTTATGACTGAGTTGCTAGATGACCTATTATGAGTCAGCCTTAGTCAACTTCACCATTCCCTAATTTCCACAGTTTCCAATTAAGGTGTAGTTTCTCTGTCTGATTTGAGACAGATGAAAGGGGATGTCTTCTTTCCCTCACCAGGCGATAAGGATTGCACAGCCAAGAAACCATGTTGCTAGTACTTCCCCTAAAGCATGCCCTTACGGAGGAGCAGCTGATGTGAATGCCCTGTGATTCACAGTGATGTTCTGTTTTCCTGCAGTGTCAAAGTGTGCACATTAAGAAGTGATTTGCTCTTGCACCTGGAACTCTGGCTCTTTGTTCCATTCACTCGCAGATGCTTTGTGTAATTTGTTAAGTTCCTTGGGATGGAATCAATATCATTGTATGGCTACTTGTTAGCCAGGCTTCACAAATGTCCGAGGCCAGGTCTCCCCCTCATCTGCCAGAGCATTCCAAGACAGCAATTTCGAAAAGCTCAATGGCTGAGGGCTGCCCTTCTGCTGTTTGTTGAAGCTGGAAGTGTTGCTTGTGAATAAATTTTTTACTCTGGCGAATGAAAAGCTGGAAATAATTTACTAACTTGAAGCTCCTCCCTTCTAAGTATTCTGTCTGCCAAGGAATGGCTTTGGGAAGAACTGTAGTGTTTCTAAAATCTGGCATTCATTACAAGAGATTTTTCTATGTGGAGTTATAGGCTTGATTATTTTTTCCCCTGAACATGCCATGTAAATTGAATACTGATGTGCAAATTCTGTCTTCACATATATGACTTTTTAAAACTGAGCCTACTCTTTCTTATAACCTTTGGTGTAATGTAAAACTATTTTCTCATTGAAATGAGAAAGCTGTGGTGCTAAAGGAGGGACTATGGAATACCTCTTTTTAAGGAATTATTTCTCCTCAAAATTAAGACAATGCCATACAAGAAAGTAATTAATAAATCTCATACTGCTCACTCTTCACATGGCTGAATATAATTCTTGGTGATTAAAAATGCTTGTACTGCCCAAGATCAAACCTCCCTTGGTATACTGTGTATACCATTGTATTTCTGGTCATTATACACTGGTTTCTGAAAATCTGGTGCAAATTAAAGCAATCCATATGCAGTGTTCAGTGCTTACGTAGTTTAATGGTACATTTATTGAAGGTTATCCTAGAAAGAAAGTACTTCACTGCAAGGGCCATTGTCTCCTGCAGTGGTACTGTTTTACTTATTAACTCCATGTAAGATAAAGGTAATATTAAGAGTTTACTACTCATATGGGATGCCAGTGCTTTTAAACTTAGTTGATATAAGTTTTGGACAACATATACTGTTTGGATAGCTAGTTCGGTTAGTATTTGTGTGTATTTCCATGCATGTCTCCTGATATTTCTGGTAAGTGTACTGCTATTAAATGGTTACTACTTAATGCAGTAGATTTCCAAGCAACATTATGACACATGTAAAGCATGCAAGTTAAAACTCATTTTTTTGCAGCAATGTTGTTTTAGCACCCATTAGCATGTGTATATAAGTGATCAAATATCTCTTACATCTCCAGTAAGTGCTCTGTCAGCAGACAAGAAGATGACTAAATCTTTTGTTTGGGCCACAGAGTCTCTGCAAGGCTGCTGACAGACAAAATGGGAAACAAGTATAACCAGCTATTGAGGAAATGAAATCATTTCAACTTACGCATAATGCTTGTTAATATAAAAATCATACACAGTAATAAATTTTTAAGGAAAATTTCCACTGATTTTCACCAAAAAAATCTCCATTGTTTTTTGTGGAATTCAAAAGTATACCCTTAACTTTGCCTCAAGTGAGTGAATTTCAAGCTTTGAAATGTTGGCACATATGAAGAACCCAGCAAATTAAACTCTATCAGGAATGGAATTGCACATTGCTCTGTCACTTCATTTTTTACTGGAGAGCCAGCACCCTTTCCTCACTCTTAAGACTTAAATTCCCACTTCAAGAATGAGGCTGAGCAAAATGTGTGTGTTTTCCTCAAGCTAAATCATCCCAGCAGGACCAGGATAAATACAGTTGTACTTTGAATGAGTTAGCCTCCCAAAAATGGTGTAAGTATCTGCACAAGTAACAGTGGTGTAGGTATCTGCACAAGTGTCTCAAATGCTGAACACAATTGATGTGTAGCACACATTTCAAAAATGACAAGTAAATAATGTTCTACTTAAATATGGTTTTGGGCAGCTGAGTGCAGCCTTCCTAGTATAACATTTTTCAGATATTCCTCTGTGTGTATTCATGCATACACAACATTTACTTTTGATTCCAGCAGATATTAGTTTGGTATTTTACTTTATTGTTACAATATAAAAAAAAATAATCCTGAAAGCTAGGTCAATTTTTTTTTCCCTTCAAGTTTGAGGCACTAAATTACATTTTTTTTGTGTGTAATTCATGGATTACTGTAAGATATTATCCCGCATACATCACTTTTTTGGCTCACTGAAAGTATATCTTGGGTCAGCCAGAGAATAAAATTATGTATCAAAAGTACTGGAAAATCCCTCTCTTTGACAGCCAGTGTAACTGTTCTGTGCAGCTTGGAACTGTGCTGGTGTTGGCATGCAGTTGTTAATGGATGTCGATGTGCTGCTATGCTTTGAAGTATTTCCTATTACTTTGCAAAGCTGTCCACTTGCCTAGCTGGCCTGCCACACAGGGGTGACATTGTTAGGTTCAGTCATGTCATTGCACTGAGCTGGCCTCTCCACACACTGAGCTGCTCACTGCCAGTGGGAGCAGCTCTGTCCCCTCTGGCATTTTGGTCCAGTCCAGTCAGCGTAATGGATATGAGACAAAACGGGCGTTTAAACAGTGAGATCATTGCTTCTATTATATTTGTCATTGAATTAATTAAGCCTACCATTATCTTGGTTTTTTTATTTATGTTTTTATTTTCTGAAAAGAGAGAAAAAGCATTCTCAAGGTTTTTCTGCAACTTCTTCAGATTTAAGCAAAATAAATGTAAAATTAGTAATCTCTGAAATGAGTAATCTCTTAGTTTAGTTTAGTTGTTGATGTTAGTTAAGAGTTCTTGACATTTAGTTAGAAATGTGCAGCCTTTATGCACCTGTACATTTTGTTGGAAATTGTTTAGGCTGTTGTTTCTCTTTGGTCCACTGATAATCTCGTAACTGTCAGTGAAAGTGGCTCATAGAATGAGGAGCTGATCAAAACAGTTTTCTTTTACTACTTACCAGAGTTTTTCAGCAGTTAATTTCGTTAGTGCTATTAAATGAGAAATTATGGCAATGAGCACCCACCTCTTACCAGCTGTGCTTTGTTTTTTTTTCCTGCAGATTTATTGGTTTAAAGATGGGAAGCAAATTTCTAAACGAAGTGATCATTACCGAATTCAAAGAGAACCTGATGGAACTTGCTCACTGCATACTGCAGCCTCCACCCTGGATGATGATGGGAATTACACTATTATGGCTGCTAACCCACAGGTAAATGAAGGTTTGGCTCCAGAGCAAACATCCTTCTGGACATAAATCTTCAGAAAACTATCTCATCTCACATACACATGATTTAATTAAATGATGAAGTCACTATAAAGTATGCAAGTTAGATTTCTGTTTTCATCTTGCATCAGTAGGGTGGGACCTTTCTATCTCCAGGAGATTAGCAACTCAACAGTAGTTTTTTTCCTATGGTTTGAGGTTTGAGGGGGAGGGGTATCATTTTTTAATTACTCTTCCACTAGTTGTTTCAGCTGATAACATCTCAGTATTCTAACTGAGCATGGATAGCACATATATAAAGGGAGAAAAAGATCCAGTTTACCAGCAGAAGTAACACAGTCTAGCGATTTAGCTTTCTTTTGTTCTCCCTACACACTGACTGAGGCCAATTTTTTTGAAATGAGTGGGAGTATATCACACCTCAACATGCTTACATTAAGCAGATTGCAGGTCTGTAAGGCAAAAAAAATCTAGCACTATCATGCAGCAGTCCTGTGTTGATCTGAAACAGTGCTTTTCTGAAACACAGTGTTACTGGTTTAGCAATGCCATTTTTTTCTTTGCAGATTTAATACAAGAGTTGAGGTACACAGCAGAAACCCACTGGTTCATTAGACACAGCCAAACTTACAGGTCACTCATCCTATGGAAGTAGCTTTTCCAATCCACTTTTCCTACACCTCAGCAAATTGAAGGGAAAGACTTGCATGTGAGAAACCAAAGCAGTAACAACTTTTGGGATGTAATGAATTCTTTTCTTCTGTAGTCTTTCTTCTGTCAAATATCTTGCCAAGACTAGGCCTGCAAGCAGAATCACACTGTAGAATAACAAACTGTATCACTGAGACAGAGTTTAATCTAAGCAGGAGTGTTGTGCTCTGTTATGCACGTTGCTAGGTTACTCAGCATGACACTGCCATTTTTGTCTCGCTCGTCAGCTTGTCAGTCCTGCTCATACTGCAGAGGGCTTGTGAATATAAGGGATGGTACACACAGGCAGCACACAGAGAGCAGCTTTTGGGTAGATTCTATGAACTGCAGTTCTTAAATATAGATAGTTTAATTATTATTTCTACATATATAACTAAAAGAAATACTAATGAAATAGCATAAGGCTATGGAATTGTTCAAGCTGGGAGCTTTGACACATAGATGACATTGTTACAATACTTGATACCATTTAAACTGTGAAATTTCACAACAGGTTTAAAAATACATGCATGCTCAAGGTAAGAAATGGTTCCTGTTCATCTTCCTCTAAGTGTTGTCTCAGTGCATGCACAGAGTTTCACTGTGTAGTGTTACTGTGTGATCCGAAGTCTTGGAGAACTTGGTGAACAAACTGCTTTTGTGTTTGGGCACTGTACTCTGTCCCTGAATATTTGCAGCCTACTTTGGAGCATTTGTTTTTCTGGAGAATGCTCATTCAATGACACAACAGTGACCCAGGTTACCAGTTCTGGTCATTGATGGCACTACTTTGTTAGTGGGGTTTTGGATGTACTAAAATGAGCTGGGTTTGTATGGTTCCCAGCTTGGAGCTTGAAAAAGCAGCTTTGTTAAATGATAAAATTCTGTGCTTATGCTTTTTTCCTCTCTTTGGAGAAGAACCAGAAGCATCCTCCTTTTTACAGTGTAATTCCCAAGCACACATACTTATCTCTTCCACTATTTGCTTACTTTTACTATGCATTTAACAGTACAATGGAGGCAAAGAAGGGCAGTGAGTTAATGTACTAGCCTTTCACACTCAAAGATCTGGATTCCAATTCTTTTAAGTCATCCTGAGTGGAAATAATTTTGGCAAAGTCTTCTCAATTCTAATGGAAAGTTGTCCATGTCTCAAAGCTATCAAAAACTTAGGCAAATTTGGCAACCCTTCCTTAAGAAAGCGAAGTACATAAATATAAGGGAGCTCCCATCAGAACTCTGATGGACTGGTAGATATTTGCTGGGCTGTTGCTATGTTTGATCATTGCTATTGGAATCACCAAAGTCTAAAGCAAAAGATGTGTTCTCAGCCGATAGAAATCAGTTTTATTAACACAAAGGATTCAGTTCCTTAAAGCTCTGCCAGTTCGTGCCATCTCATGACCTGGCCTAACGTAATAGGATTTATGTGTGTAAAATGCCTTGCTGACAGACCCTGGAGATTGTCCATGGCAGTTAACACGGCAGGCCCCATTGCCCACGGCGTAAAATGCAGTGAGCTGGAATTAAAATTCACACCACTGGGGTTTGTTATAAAATTTGCCATAGAAGTTAATCCAGAGCAAATGGACCCTGGGCCTAGACAAACACAAAACCTTGCCTGGTTTAGGCCTTTAGTTAGAGGTCAGATCCCTTAACTGAGCTCTCTCTATGAACTGTATGGGCTCGCATCGAGTTCTCATTTTCACCTTCTTTCTTTTTATCTCATTCCCTCTGCTTCTTTCCATTGCACACCCAGTCTTCAGGCTGGAGTTCCCTTAGTTTCTAGGACGTAGTCTCATGAATTACTTCCCACTCATTGCTTCCATCCTCTTCATCTTGTGACTTTTCCAAAATCTTTGGCTTCCTGCTTAATCTTTCCTATCCAAATTCGTTATTGCCCTTTGTGTTTCTATTTGTGACACCATCATGTATTGAGATATGCAGAAATTATCCCAAACTATGTGTATTCATCACCTGCCAGAAAAATATTAATATGTAGTGGTACCCAAAATAGAAATTCATTTGTTCCAGATGTCTTTAATAGTCTTGTAACATAAGGGGAAAAATAAAGCTTTTACGTAAGGAATTGCTATGGGTCGTGCACAATGGCTTCTTTTAATGCAGGGATTTTACTTGCGGACTAAATGGGTCATGGGAATAGAAGTGGGACACAGACTTCATTTCTAAGTGAACAGAAAAGTTGTTGCTATTTGAAGGCTGCTTGTGAGCCTGGTGAAATTGTTTTTTGATGGGCTTTAGACAGTCCTTAAAGAACTGCTATTTGCAACCCTGCAAGTCCTGTGACAAAAATATTTGTCACTTTTATGCTGACAGAGTTGAGTGTGGAGCTCAGAGCTTAGAGCTGAAATACACTGCCAAGCTGATGTGGCTGTTGCTTTACTGCTACCAGCCCAGGGGGCAGAGCTGTTATTTATTAGGACCATCAGATGCTTTTACCCCTTACAGGGCAGTCTCATCCCAAATCTGTTAGGTCTAGTGCTTGTGGTGGAAAACCTGTCTTCTAAAACACAAAGTGAAAAAAAAAAGGGACCACATACACTAGAGCCATGTTTTATTTATCATTCATTGAAAATAACCTGAATTATCACCAATGTCCATCAGCACAGCTGTGCCTTTCAGTGCAATTCCTCAAACCAGACTCACTCTGCAGAGAGGACCTGTCAAGCACCTGTCAATTTCTTTTGGCTTTCACATTAGTGAGGGGTTTTTTGAGTTGTGGGCACACCAGATCAAGTAGATCAATCCACTTTGGAGGCAGCAACTCTTTTGTTAACTGCCAACACTTACCATAGGCCACCTTCAGGACCTCGAACTTGTCATTCTGCTCGCTTGCCACACACAGGAAAACCTCCTGCCCACATCAGTAACAGTCAGTGAGAACTTGGAACTTGATTGCCAGGAGTATTAACAGTCTGTTTAAAAAAAAAAAAAACCATGAATGTATTATAGTCACAGTCATTCCAGTCTGTTCTGTGTTAGATTGGAAGCTGATAAAACAGGGAGGCAAAAAAAAGAGAACAGATCAGGTTGAATGTTTATTATTACATATTTTAAGTCTTTCAGTGTTCCTTCTCTGTATCATCCTAACAGGGCAGAGTAAGCTGCACGGGCAGGCTGATGGTTCAAGCTGTAAATCAGAGAGGCCGCAGTCCTTGGTCACCTTCAGGTCAGCCTCATATAAGAAGGTATTTGATGCTTTTTTTTTTTTTTCTTTTAATAATATGGATTTTGCAAAATAACTCTGGTAAGGTAAAGAATGTGAGGTAAGCAGATAAGTTAAAAGCATGGCATTCGGGAAGAAATGTGACCTCTGCTGCCTGAAAATCACTGCAGAACTTGCACACTCAGAAGTATAAGCAATCTCTGAAATGACATGACTTAAATATCTTTAAATTTCCCTGTCTCCTCCTCCTTTCTCTGTGGTGTTCACTAGTTACTCTGTATCTCAAATTACACTATCAGCTGTTGGGAAGGCTCTTGTCACTTAGCCTTTTTAAAAATATTTCACGTGATTAGGATTCTACCCGTAACCTCCATCTTCTGCAGCTTCTAGTAAGTGTTCATTTAATAACTGCATGCCAAAGAGGTTTATCAGATTTACATTAGAAATGTCTTAGTATTTCAGTGTTTAATATTTCAGTTCAGGTTCTTATAAGGAATTCTGAGTCAGAACTCAAGTATTAAACTTATCTTTGGTGAGTTTACAATTATTCCCATACGAAGCTATGGGTTATGTTTTGGACCATAGAAGGGAATTTTCCCTTCAAGTAATTTTTTTCTTTGCCGAAAGCATTTATGAGGCTGTTTAGCACAGCTCAGACAGCTTTAGATGATACAAAAAATTGATTTTGGTTACCAGAACTGTTTTCAAGGCAGTGTGAGGACTCTGGTTTCTAGATTCTGCTGTAGTGAGGCATGTGTTTTGCTTAGTGATTCCAACAGCCATAGAATCTCAATATTGCCCAACTAATATACAGAGTACATGTAATTACACAGTCAGTGTACAACCAGGAAATTACTTCTGTAGCAGTTGGTACTGGTACTAGTATGTAATGTAGAACTGCTGCATGTAAAACAGACTTTCTTGCCCCCTCTGATAGCTGTAAAGTATTAGGAAGTGAGGCTGGTTGGTTAAAAGATCTTGTCAGTCTTATTCCTGTATGGAACAAACTTCAATCCTGAAAGCATTTCCCAGCATTTCTCTGAGATGGCCACCAGCTCCCTCTGCAGCGTGTCACCCTTTGTGTTAAGCCCAAAGCTCAGAGTGCTTCTGGAGGGGAATATCCTGCCAGGCTGCACTGTGAGAACAGCACAGGAAAGGCTGGGACCACCTGGTGTAGCCTGTCCAGTCATTAATGCACTTAGCACCTTCAGATAATGGGTAAAAATGGAAAGTCCACATTAAACCCTGAAGGGAGAAGCTGCCATGAAGAATCAGGTTTCAGCTGAATAAGTCAGTGCACACAGGAGTGAAAGATCTTTAAAAGCAAAGATGATGGGAAGGTAGGTAGGGGTTAAAGCATCAAGCAGCTGCCACTCCTGCAACTTCCTGAAGGACAAAATGTGTGTGTCTTTTCTTGTGATGAACAGAACCCTCTGGTAATAATGGAGGCAACTCCTTTCAATCTCTCCAAATGCATTCAAAGTCCAAGGACACTTCTGGCTGGTGTTTTATTTTCTAATGGAGACAGGGACTCAAGGAGCTGCTATTGCTTTGGGTTGGGTATTCAGTGAGTAATGAATTTGAAACAAGGGATTTCTGTAAAGCAGTTTAATTAAAATCAGGGCAATTATTGGGGATTCTTATTTCCTGTCAAATAACCATGTGAAGGGCTTATCTCATCTTTGCTCTGGAAGAATAGTTTCTGTAAGCATTCAGCACAGAATCTCTGCTTAGTGACAGTTCTCACTATTCCCATTGGAGGGCTCACCCAAGACTAATGAACTGGGAGCACATAAAACCTTCCTAAGACAGACTCCTGCCATTGCTTTTCTAATGTAATATCCCAAATTACTGTTCCCCCATATACTGTGGTATTTGTCATGGCTATTGCCATTGACTTTTGATAAGTAGTAGTCTTATGGCACTACAGTATTATTTCTATAAGCTTTTTGCTTGAGAGTAACAAAACCATTTGTTTGCTTCTTTTATTACAAGTGTAATTATTAGCTTAATGAACTTTATGACTTGTTACACTGTTAGCGGGCTTTTTCCTGAAGTATATTTAATCTCTTACAGAATGTGTTCTGGCAGAATTTAATCTCTTACAGAATTCTGGCAGAAATTCTGAAATTTGCTTAGCTGACAAATATCACTTTCTTAGTATCACTTGACGTGAGTGGCCGCTTTTTAATTTTCTCATGTGTACAAAGCTTAGACTCGATCCCTTAGATAACAAGGTGTTCAACAAACATTGTGTCACCTAAGCATGGTAGCCAGAGTCCCAAATAAATCTTAAAATGCATGAGAAAATAATCTTAAAATGCATGAGATTTAAAGAAGATTTAAAGCCTAAACATTCCTATCACCCTGCTCTCAATTAGGGGATTAAATTCAACTTAATCTCCTTTTTTCCAAATTAGTGATCATTACCATATGGTCAGTCATAAAGTCTTCTTCATCTTCTTGCTCACTGAAATTCCCAGCGCATTGTACCGTACCAACCTGTGGAGTCTACCCTGGACACATTTAGTGCATGATGTCAGTTCTGCTGAAACTAATCTCTGCAATGTGATGTCCACATTGCAACTCCAAAGAGCCCACACGGAATCCAAGTTATTCCAGTCTTTTGCAATTTGTCATTCCTAGACATCTGAAGCTACTTGGCTCTACTCATTTCATTGTTTGTTTAAAACCACAAAATGTTTTAGACTTGAAATGGCCCTAGTTTCACCTCTCAAGGCAAAGGCTTAAGAAAGAGTCTGTGATTTTAGGGTAAACTTACAAAAAGGTAGAAATGCAACATCTGTGTTCACAAATTCTTAACTTCTTTGTTTTCCTTTTTATTTAGCATAAATTCCCCCCACACACCTCCCAGTTTTTCCCAATGTTGCCTTTTCTTGCAGCCAGAGATGGTGGCTTTCACACTTCTGTGGTGCCAGTTCACCTGTTTGGCTCAGCTTCACAAAACTTTATGAAGCATCAGTTACTTGTACTTTGTTGGCATCTTATCAACAGGATGCTTATCAATAATGTGGAGGCAGACTTTGCTGAAGTTGCTTGCACTATGCAGCACCCACTTGACTAGATACCATAATTTCTAGTTGGTCTTGCAGAATTCATTACCAAACAATATCAGTACACTTTTTCCTTATTGCTTTCCATCTTCTATCCCATCTACCTGCATGAGGCATCTATGTCTCCAAAACTGATAAGGAGCTCACCAACTAAAGCTCAGAGTTACTTATGAGCTGAAATGTTGGACCTACTGAAGTAGCTTTAGACATGTTCAAGTGGCAAAAACTATGAGGTGCTTCAGACGTGGATTTAGGCATGAACTCTTAGTGTGTGCGAGGATGTCAGTCTGTCTTTCCCATTTCAGTATCCAGTCCTACATTATTAAGCAGTGTTGGTTGGATAACTGTGATGATCATTAAAAAGTCAACACTGAACTATTAATAACTATTAACAAGAAAGAATACCATAGCACAGGTGATGCCTGGCCAATTCAAACACAGCAATAGCAGAGAAAAGGGCAACGACAGAGCAGGGCAAAATAAATCAAATTCATGCAACTCTAATTAACTGCAGCCTCAGTGGAGCAGAGCGTGCAGCTGGAGTGTTTCTCTTCCATGCAGTAGTATAGTATCTTGTTTTCCAAATGTAACCATTGAGGGTTTTAGGCTCTTTTTTGTTATGAATTATTTTAACTTGGAGAAATTACCTTGGGCAGTAAATTGCATATGGGCACCTGTACTGCAGCATGGACACCACAAACAGCAGCCCAAACAGAAACACTGGCAAAAGTTCACAGAACGTGGGATTCAGAGAAGAGAATTTCACTGCAATGTGTCATTGATAAAAGAGGACTTTGGAGGATATTTAAGTAGCTCCTCTTCTTTACACAGGATGTTACTGTAGGCAGCAGCTGGCTCCAGAATGGAACCTACTGGAGCTGATCAGGCAAGGACAAAAATGGACATAAAATTTTGTTTCAAGATTCTTCTATTACTAAATCACATAAATGGAATAATCTAATTTCAATAGAAACAGAAATCTAGTTAAATGAGGAACCACTTAAAAAAAGATTCGATGGATTGAATTAACAGGGAAGAATAGCCAATGCTGAAAATGGATTAAATGCTATCATGGAAGCTTAAGGTGATTGATACTGTGAATGGGGACAGGAGTTATTTTTCTTTCCTTTTTGTTATTTACCAAACTGTTTATAGTACCTTTATATTAAAAAAATCCAACAAACTAGCAACCAAAGTTATTCTCCCTATTTCTCACAATTGAAATTTTCATTGTTTCAATTCCATAGTTTAGTGGCATTGAAAATATTCAAGAGTATCTCATACAAAAAATCTGTTAAAAGAGGAATAAACATATCCACAGCAATTCAATACACAGAATTTTCTGTACAGTCTTCACTAGTGCAGAACAAGAGAAGATAAGTCTGATGTGAAAGGTCTCTCGTCAATTGAGATGAGTTAGCTTTTAGCTGCTGTTATTTGCTGAAAGGGAACCATGATTAATGAACAGTCCATGTACTTTCTGGTGTAATCAGCAGCAGTGAGGGGATTAAATACACAGGACACTAGAAATGGGGAACTGAAGCTACATGCCAAGGCCTGCCAACTTGTTTTATTTGTATTTCAGTGATTTAAAGACTAATCAAAAATACTATCATTCATAAAATTAATTAATATTACAAGCTATTATTCTGTAGCAGTATTGTTTTATAGGTCATAGTTTGTCACAGCATGTGAATTAAATGAAAGTAATTAAATAATTGCAGTGTCATAACTAACTCAGTCTGGGCCAAATGCTACCAAGTGCATGTGTGTAAATATGGGGTGATTATGGTATAGGTTAAAGAATTGGTTTAAAATTCAAACCAGTCTTATAAGTGATTATGGTTCTTCTGATTTAGCAGAGGAAAAAAAAATAATTTACCTTTATTTCATGTTATTTTAAGACCACGATCTCGATCAAGGGACAGTGGTGATGAAAATGAACCAATTCAGGAACGATTCTTCCGGCCTCATTTTCTGCAGGCTCCTGGAGACCTGACTGTTCAAGAAGGAAAACTATGCAGGATGGACTGCAAGGCAAGTGTCATGCAAAGGGTAGCAGCAGCCTTTTGATAACATCAGCTGACTCAAAAACCACATTGGTTTCTTTTCAAAGCAATTTTGCCTATTGGCAGTTTCGGCGCCTGTTAGCAGGGTAATTAATCTCATTGCTTATGAGTGAGTAACTGGACAATAAAAGTTTCCCTCCCCTCCAATGAAAGTGCTTCAGGCAAATCTTAGAGCTCACAGTAAACCAATTTATAGAATTCAGCTACGCTGGGGTGTGGAGGGAAGCAGCACACAGTATAAAGACAATTTGTTTCTACATTTTAAGTCATTTTACTACTTGAGTTTTGAACCCCCTTTAAAAGTTTCAAACAGTATAAACCTGATTTATGACTCTGCTGAGCAGAAATAATTCAGGCTTGGGTGACTTCTGTTTATTTTATGCTGACCTATTTGGGAGAAGCTGTTTGCTCTGAAGCAGTCCCCACAGCAAGTGGCACGGCTTTCAAGAGTGCAAGCCACTCTTAAAACACACAGACCAAGCATTAAGTGCAGGTGGTGCTGTCACTAGGGCATACCTCAGTGGAATGCAGCTTTGGAGGTCAGTAGTTAAACTTTTTGTCTGCAAGTTTTCCAACAAGAAGTTAATCTAGAAAGGAGTATCTTCTCATTCCACCTGAAGAGCAAACAATAAAAAAGACAAAAGGTGTCACCCTGCCTTTTGTTTTGCAATGTATTATTATTTAGCTTCTAGCCTATCTACACAGTGATCTTTTTTCAGTCGCACCCATAAGACATCATGGAATTCAGGGAGTTGGCCAGAAAGTAAACGACTACAACTGACTCAATGTGTGTAAATCAGGACAGAATTAGATCTTTAAATCTTTGGTACACTTGGAGTAGAAAACCCAACCAAACTTCCCTGAAGTAACAAGTCAGGACTCCTCTGGTGTTTCATGTAGCTAACACAATTTCCCACTGTTCTTTTTACACTCAAGGTTAGTGGATTACCAACTCCAGACTTAAGCTGGCAACTTAATGGCAGACCAATTCGCCCTGACAGCTCTCATAAAATGTTGGTGCGTGAGAACGGGGTGCACTCCCTGATCATAGAACCAGTCACTTCCAGAGATGCTGGAATCTACACGTGCATTGCCAGCAATCGAGCTGGTGAAAATTCATTCAGCCTGGAGCTCACTGTTGCAGGTAACATCTTCATGTTAAGCTTTCAGACTGAGCACTGCCAGGATAGCACGAAAAGAGGAAACATGAATGATGTCAAATGACACGTTGAGGGGTGGAGGGTAAGAAAAGGAAACCTGGCAGTAACAGAAGTAGGCTATATTTATAGGTGAGCTATTCATGTTATATTGTGGCATAAGTTGACTGGCATGTAATGTCTGTGCATGCAGTTGAGAAAAACGGGTCGCTGGCCTTGAGGCCACAAACCGGACTATTTCCCTGGATGTTTCTTTGTAATGACAACCTGTGCAGACCCAGGTCTATCCCTGGGCAGCCAGTGGGAATGCCTTGTGTGTTTCACAGCACATCAGACTAATGCCACTGCAGACTTCTGGTAGAGCAGTTCCTTCAGTTAAAAGTCCGTGCTTTTGTGGAATATGGGGAGCACTTTTTACCAAGCACAGTGCAGCCACTTTATCTAGTTGTCGTGCTCTACACATCAGCTTTTTAGCACTCACTTTTCCCCTAATTAAAATAATGATGGGACTGTTTTCTTCAGAGGAACTAGGACTGAACTTCACGATTAATGAAGACAACACTTATGTTTCCTGCTACTTAGGTCTTTCATAATTGTTTTTGGCACACTGCTGAAAGAAAGGCTGTTTTCATAGACAAATGTCAACATAACTGCAATCTTTATTTTTACAGCTAAGGAAGTACAAAAAGCACCTGTGTTTATAGAGAAGCTACAAAACACAGGTGTGACTGAGGGATTCCCCGTGCGACTGGAGTGTCGAATCTCAGGGGAGCCATCTCCTCAGATATTTTGGAAGAAAGAGAACGAGTCACTCACATACAACACTGACCGAGTGAGGTTAGACTGACTTAGAGTAACCTCCCAATGTGTAACTTAAATGATGATTTATCCTGTAAAACAAATAAAAACCTAAAAGGTCACATGAACACTTTGTATAAAGGGCATCTCATAAATATTAACTAGTGATTGTAATAATTTATGACATTTACTCAAATTTGCAGCCAGCCTGGTGGCTGAACCAGAAATAAAATGTTACTTGTTTTCCATCATTAGACTTACACAACTACCTTTGCATTCTAAGCAAGAGGAGAACTAGTTTTACTTTTCCTGAATCAAGACTACAGAAATTTGCTGGTGAAAATTAAGGTTCCAAAGGAACACTCTGTGCTTTTCAGCAGAAACTCTGATTCATAATTCTGCTGTACAGTTAAGCAACTAAGATTCAGTATTTTATATTTTAAGATCTTCCTTGAGTTTCTTTATCCTTTCTACAAAAAGTCTGGGTAAGATCTGGTGTTCCTGCTACTCCAGATGTCTTCATCCATAATTGTGAAAGAAAAGTTACTTCATATATTTTTTCTTCTTAGTTTTCAGTAGAGGATATTAAAGTGGCAAATTGTCAAACATACTCAAGGCTTTATTTTCTGCTTGCTAAGTTCAGAGGAAGTTCCATTTTAATTAAAATTTTAATTAAAGTTAGACTATAATCAATCTATAACTAAGATTGGGTCAGTTTATAATGCCATTTTAAAATAGCTTACACTGGTTTGTGATTTAAATAGTAATTTTCTACTTTTCTTTTGATTAGCATGCACCAGGACAACTATGGCTACATTTGCCTGCTTATTCAGGGAGCTACAAAGGAGGATGCTGGCTGGTACACTGTTTCAGCTAAGAATGAGGCTGGGATTGTGTCTTGCACTGCCAGGTTGGATGTTTACAGTAAGTGGCTTCAATATCCATTATCATATTAATCCCCCCAAAAGCAACAGTTCTGTAAGTTTTGAGTTGTTCACAGAATGGTTTACATTGGTCTCTCTTTCTTTCGTTTGTAGTTTCTCCTCAATAGTAAACATCCACTTCAAGACAACAAATGCTCTGTCAAAGTATATTTCACCATCTTTCAAACACCTAAAGCAAAACGAGTTTGCATGCTTTCTGGTTTTGCTTTGTACATTAAATATAGTTAATTAACAACAGATAACGGCATGATCATATGATTTTTGTGGATCATTATTACTGTTGTTTTGCTGGCACTTCCCTAACCTTTTGTATTCTTTTGTACATTAGTCTGTAATACACCTGTGACAGCTACCAAAAGTGTAGTAGATGTTTTTATGGCTTTCTGCTTAATTACTCAGTTTGTTCCAAAGCAGCCCCATACATAGTGAATGTTTTCTTAAAGAAGTATCTCTTACCAGTCTTCTCTTAGCAAGAATTAAGGGGGAAGGGGAGAGGATAGTTTCTGGGGTGGTGCTGGAAGTGGGAATTGAGATTTGGCTCAGCATTCTTCAGCATACAAAGGGTGGCAATGGCAACCAGATCATTTCCTTTTATATGCAAAAACTAACCCTAGAACGGGCCTGTTACTGTAACAGGAGTCCACAGAAACAATCTCCTTGCTGTCATCCTTCTCAGTGGCACAAGGAAATGTAGAAAACAATGCCAAAAAGTAACACAGACTGTTATATTTACTTACCACATTGGAAGGTGAAACTAGATGCTGAGAAAAAAAACCACAAAAAACAATAGTGCCAAGAAATTAAACAAATTTACCTTGGATATCATGGTTTTCTGCTTCTCAGAAATTACTGTCTTCTTCACAAAGGGTTGACTGAGCATCTGGCACACTTAAGTGCACCGCTCAGGAATGCTAACATTTTTTCTTTCCTTTTTGATCTATAGCTCAGTGGCAACAACCCCCTCAGCAGACCAAGCCAAAGAAGGTACGGCCCTCAGCCAGCCGATACGCTGCTCTCTGTGACCAAGGACTAGACATCAAAGCAGCTTTCCAGCCGGAAGCAAATCCAGTCCACCTGACAATGCAGCCTGGCCTGGTAGAGAGCGATGATCTGTAGATCCAACTGCCGCTTCCATCATTTTCTTTCAAAGCAGAAACACTGAAAGCCATTGCCTTGACCAATGATACTTCTATGTCACTTTATGCAAGGGCAGACACCTTCATGTACAAAAGATAAACAAAAACCACAGTAACCATATATTCCTTATTCATTATACCAAATTAGAAGAATAGGTAGATTATTAATAGAAATGTACACATTGCACAACAAATCACATTCACCAGTTCCTTAACCTATATTGCTTCATAACCCTTTTCATAGAGGCCAAAATGCATCAGAGAGAAAGATTTTTCACTACATACCTTCATAAGCAGTAAGTAGATGCTACACAGTCTTAATGGTGCAAGATGTTTTCTTCAAGGGTAATCAACAGTTCTAAAATGGCTACACACATTCTGACAGCTACGATGAACAAGTGCAATACTATAAGAATGAAACAGGAACAACGAAAAGAAATGTAAGCAAATGCTGTATCTCTGCAAACTGCTTTCTATTCAACAATGAAAATCTTTCTTTCAATGCTGTTAGCATGGACATCAACACCCTAACTTTCAATTCATTTGTGTTCTTCCTTTTTGCCATCTTGGAGGAGGCTTATTTACAAACATACAGCAATGGTAGTCTAAGCAGAAGTAATTTTACTTCTGCAGGACAACAAAGAAGAGTTGACACGTAGTAACAATCTACTCCAGATTACACATTGGTAACTAGATGGGAAAAAATGCTGATAGTATAAACCACTGCAGTGAGTTACTGCAAGGGTTGGGAGGGGGACTGGGCAAGAGGTTGAAACACTCTGGATTTCTGAACAGCAGTGTGTAACCTTGTAATACTCCCATTCAAGATTCTGAAATTCTAAGGTGAGCTGAAAACTAGGGAGTGTATGTATGGAATGTTTGACTGCTTAAAGCTTGTGTAATATGTATGAGGATTTTAGAAATGTATAGTAAGTGAAAAATGGGTTGAAACTGCAATATGGATTTAAGTGACAAATATACACCACAGGTGATAGGTTTGTAAATCTGAGGAAGAAGAAAATTAAGATAGGCAAAAAAATCAAATTTGCTTTTTGTTTTTTCTTCTTAACATAACATGTCTCCGGTAGATTTTATTTTTTCCTTCTCCTGACTGCAGGCAAATGTCAACTCTTTCTTGAGGGGTAGAGTCTGTGCACCATAGGTGAAAAGCCTGAAGGCTACTTACAGAATGCAAGGCAAATCCCCTTGGAAGTGGAGCTTCACTTAAATTACACCTGACTGGGTAGTTTTAAATTAGAACCAAATGAATTTCAGTTGAATGGGAGGGAGGGAGAATGGATGGAAAAATTACTAGGCCTGACAAGGAAAATGAGTGTTTGATGGTACGAGCTACGATACTTTGCTAGGAAAGGAAAACACTGTATTCCTTATATGAAGCACATATATGGTATCTTTCATTATTTATAATAAAAGTGTTGAAATCTTTTATCTCAGTTCATTTATTCAGAAGTCCTGTACTTAGGGGTTTGTTTGTTGTTTTTGGTTTTTTTTAATTTTGTAATTGTGTACACCATATATTGCATTACTGCTATACGTGTATTGCTTTGTAAGTACACAAAGTTTGTTTTGTTTTTTAGTGACTAATAAACTTTAGCACACAAGGTAGTACTATTCTGGTGCAGGATATGACTAGTAATGGGGGATGGTTAATCTAGATTAACATCAAGTCTGTCAGGTGGGAATAATCTGATTTTATTCTAGAAGTATGTCATATCTTTTGCCAAATTTTCCTCAACTGTGACATGCTAATTTACTTTTTTGTTTAGCTTCACTAGCATTATTTTGCCACCTTTTATTTGTATTTATAAAAATGTATTATCATTACTTTGGACTGTTGTGCTGATATAATGTGGGTTTAGCATCAATAAATATTACACAAATAGAAAGTTTTCCTTCTGGTAAAGATTAATAACTGTTTTGGTACAAGCATTCAAGTGTAAGATTTGGAAATTTTAAATATTATGAATACAGATTAAATGAGGCCTATATGCAGCATCTAAAAACTACTAGAATTTATCAGAATAGTCTGCTTGTGACCTGGAATCTTGTTTGAACGGAACAGAGAAACATTACTCATAAATTCTGAGAAACTTTTGCCAAATAGAAGAACTGAAAGATACTTTTTTTAATAGGCTAGAAAATATGCCAAGTCTGTTTTGTATTTCTAATAATTGCACTATGTCATCACTTAGAACTGATTCTAAGCAAAATACATGGTCTGAGCACTGTTAAATTCATTTAAGACCCTGATAACAAGACAATTTCAAAATTTAAAAAAAAGAGTCAGATTTACTTACAAAACCCTGACTATTAACTAGTTTCTCCTTTTTTCAATGTCAAGATACCAGGAAAGATGCAACATTATCCTTTTTTTCTGTTGGGTTTACATTTCAAGCACTGATCACTACAAACAGGCTTATGTCAGTAATTAAGCGAGCACTGACATTAATGGCGATACTGCAGCTGAAGTCACTGGAGTTGTGTCTGTTCACAGTACATCTGGCTTTGGCTTGGGGACTAGAAACTGAGACTTGTTGAACATGAGGTCATCATCACTTTTTGCCTCTGTATATATGTACAGACACACTTAAGTAGTAAATCACATCTCTAAGCAGCAACATTGTTTTTATGAAAACATCCAGCTGTGCTGTTACTTAGTTACTGGGACTGTTTGGGCTTACAGAGTCAGAGAGAGAAGCATGGCATAAGCAAGTTAACTTCTCCAGCCAAAAAGCAAAATTTCTTGGAAGCATCAAAGTAACTTTCAGAAGTTTAATCTCCTTCCACATAGTCCAAAGATAGATAGTATGACCTGAGAGTGTACTTTTGCCATTTTTTAAGACTAAAAAAATGAGCCTTGTCTTTTAGTAAGTTTTCCAGTTTAGGTATGGGAAGACTTGAAATTATTTAAGAAGCTGATCAGTCCAAGCATATTCTGGGCAATCAAAGACTCAGTGCAGTGGAACAATGCTCAGGATGACAACAGAAACCTCTGTCAAGAACACCAACAGTGAGGTGCAAAATTCCACATGCATGAAGGTTGTTCCAGCTAGTGGTGTACCTTAGCACATAGTGCCTTTATCCTACAGCTTTAAGGCAACAGCAACCATTAGTTAACAAGCACAATTTGCTTCCATCACAGCCAACTGGCGGTTTGGGATCAAAACCAGTCCAACTTGAAACACCAGCTTATAAATCATTGTTTCTTTCTCTATCACCACTTTCAAGGTCTATTTTAATTCACTTAGGGTGTATGCTAACGAATCCCTTGATTCCCCACATCTGGACTGCTACATCCTCACCTCTGCAAGTAGCCCAAAAGATTTCATACGTAAGTACTTCATGAGCTCACATTATCCAACATGCCATGATGCTGAGGGGATGAGCTGCATGCTCTGACTGCGTGACCCAGCTGCCAATCCACACCGTGCACTACAGATAAAAATTCATGCATGTACTAGAAATGCCTGCTTGGATTATGCATGTTGGCTAATTCACTCCCTCAGCATTCAAATATACATGCAAGGGATAGAATTTACTGACATTTATCTCATTCTCCTGAACTAAAAGAAACAGCCTTCCCTCTGCACAGATTTTCTGTTTGAACAGAAATATGAGCACGTGAAACACATCAGGCAGATGGAAACACAGTTCTTGCCCCAAGGAATTTACAATGTATTCCAGACAGCATACTTTGACTTGTCTTAAAGCTTGCAACTCTAACTCAAAATTAAGCCACTTTGCATTCTTTAACAGAAGTGATTAAAGCATAAAATTATCTAATATTGCCCTGCATCTCTACTAAAAATGTGTTTGGAACATAATGCTCAGTCACGTCTAGAGCAAAAAAGCCAGACAAACAGCAGTACCTGTACAGCAATGATTTCAGCAGCCATACAGATGGAGAGGAACTCCAGTTCAACACCATCTAGAAGGAGAAATTTTGTGCTTTAGAAAACAACTGCAGTCTGATAGGTAACCCTGGGAACTGACCAAGTCTTGTAACTGCTATCACTTTCTAGTTCTGTAGTAGCATAAATGGTCCAGAAACAGCTGCAGAAGAAGAAAGCAGAAAAAAGTGACAGTACATGGCCATTGCACAGAATGATGACAACACTTACAGAAGGAGCTCTACAAATCTCACCACACTGAATGGATTATGGTAGGACTTTTCTCCTGTGTTTAACAACACAGTTTTAGGGAAACATGTTATACAGCGTTTTTGGACACCTCTTGGCCCAGACACCACAGTGTATTTGCAGAGAACTGAGGCTACAAAACCCAGCCTGCTGAACAGGACCTTTCTGAGCTACTGCAAAAGGTGATGAAAATAAGATAAGACTTTCTATACAACAGGAACCACACCTGTAATCTATTGCAAATTAAGGACATCTCCACGTTGGTGTCCTGAAAATTATTGTGAACTATAAAATTACAGCTGCTCTTTGTTTTATATATGCATTCGAACAAGGGAGCTACAAGAGCCTGCAAAGAATGGATGCAGTTCCAGTCTGCTGCTGGCAGGGACATCTCACCATCAAAAATCATACATGCACACTAAATGATATCTAAACAAAACACAAGATATTACTATATCCCTTCTTTTCTCTGAAGTTGCAGTAAGTTTGCAGTAGGAATTTACCAGCTGTATGAAAAACTAGGATAAAAGGTCATATTGAGAGGATCAGAATTAAAACACTGCCTCTGAGAGCTTTTAACAGGTCTTTGGCATCCAGGTGTTGACAATACAGCCTCCAGCACAGAGCTGGAAAAAGTAATTTAGTGCATTCAGCATTAGGGATACTGAGCTGGGAGATCTGCAAGTTAGAATTCACAAAACATCAAACTGCTTCATTAACAAGCTTCAGCAATACCATATAATCAGTTTGCAGTTATTCTTAAACAAATTGTTCAAAATCATGCAGCAATTTCAAACCCATCAGCACGCCACACATGCAAGGGCACCTCAGTACCATCAGCCAGCAGCCTGGGAAATGCTGAGGAACATCCACACATCTCCATTCGTTCAGTGACATCTGCCCCCCACGCTCCCACTTACACTGCCCTAATGTGTGTGTAAGGATACCAAGGAAGCTTTGGTGGCTTTTACTTGGGTGTTGTCTCACTGCATTTGATACCAACATATTCAAACTGGCAGTTTTGTTATATACAATGAACAAAATATATCCCAGACCTCAACAGATATGAGCTGTTAACATAAAAAATAAAAACATAAAAATACCAGACCAGTTGTGATTATAGTTATGCTGATCCAAAGATGTCTGGCAAGGTACAGGTAGCATTTTTTTACTAACAGACGTATCTACAGCAAAAAGAAGCCTTTAGCATATGATCTGAAATTGAACACAATGTGTGTGTGAAAATCAAATATAACATGGGACTTAGCAGAGTTCTTACTTCTTCAGGCACTAAGCACACCTAATGACTTCTCTCCACAACTACACTTGACCTGTCTTTTTAAACACTCATTAACTGAATCAAGTGGGTGCACCTGGCCTTTTCATTTGCTTTACTAAATGAACTACACTGTTCTTCAAAAAAAAAAAAGTCACATAATTGCAACAGGCAATATACATTTCAGAGTCATGTAATACAATCTCACACTGTGCAACACATCAAAGTAGGAAAATTTGTCTTACAGCAATAAATAATCATTACAATGTATGTTTTAACTGTAGGTAATAATATAACAAAGAGATTCTGCAGGCTGGGATTAAGATACCACTTTCTATCCAAATTTCACTGATCTCAGTATGAAATCCTTTCCACCTTTAAAAACCATGCCTTACAATCCCCAGCAGGATATATGGAACAGGATTTTACAAAACCAGTAACAGGGATGCCAGCCATCAGCTTTGCATCTACACAGGCAACTCCACTTCCCTAAAACAATACAGGTTTGCTCACCAAGTCATTACCAATACAATAATGCCTTAGGATAGACTGCCCTCAGGAGGCCACAGTGAAATCTCTTCATGGGATACAATCCTAACTCAGCAAGCACCAGCTCAGCCAACATTATATACTTCTGTTACTACAGTCTGCAAAAGCTGCTCCCCATCAGAGCTCCTCCTTACAGCTGCAATATTTTTTAAAAATCCCAAACCAAAACCACCTCATGAACATTTTATGCGTCTTGCTACAAACTTTTACTGACAATAATCACAGACTCACGGATGGCTTGGGTTGGAAGTAACCCTAAAGATTATCTAGTTCCAAGCCCCCTGCCATGGGCAGGGACACCTCCCACTAGACCAGGCTGCTCAGAGCCCATCAATTGCAACAAATGCCTCAAGAGCAAGAAAAGACTGTGTTACTCACTGAGCTCACTACAGCAAATTCTAACTTACAAAGATAGTTCTTTAGAGATAAGCAGATGTAAGGCTCCAATGACCTACCTAGGACAAAAGATGAACAAGAGTAAACCCATCATCTTCCCAAACATTAGAAAAAAGCAGAGAAGACATACAAAACAATTAATTTTCTAGGTCTACAATGTGCTTCAACTAAACTCCAGAACATCCAAATCACTACCTATGAACTTTGAACTGAATCAAACTCAAAGCCAACAGAAAAACAATTTTAGGTTTCCTAACTTGGCAGTGACAAGGCAGGTCACAGAAATGAGAAAATACTGCAGTACACAACCTTCTTTTAGCAAGGATATCCTCTCTGAAGCAGGAACCCAGCTGAGTAAAAACTCAAAGCAATCATTATGGGTGAGTCAGAAATAGGGTTGCTGTACAAGAGGACTGCATGCTGAATTAAATGACAGCTTCAAAAGCAGCCAGCCTCAAAATCTGCCTCGATGGTCTCTTTAGAAATTCTGTGGTGGTAGTGAAAGGCCATGTACAAACCAGTGAGATGGGGTGGAGCAGGAGAAAAGATGTGGAGTAAAATACAGAGTAAGTTTAAGACCAGACTTCCACTGCAGCCTTCTTTAAATGCTCCCAAAACTAGGTGGATGAAGCGAAGTTTCAATGCATGCCTTAAAAAAACAGTTGTAGGAAAAGGACTACAGATTCTTTAGAAACTGCAGAAATATGGAGTAGTGGGAATCCATGAAATACTCTACTCTTGAAAAAAAAGGCAAAAAGATGCTGGTATTTAAGAGATTATAGGAAAGTTTTAAGCAACATAGCAGGTGAAGAAACATCAGATAAGAACACATTTTCTCACTTCCATTAGGAATGGAATCACAGAAACTATATCTAATATGATAGTGGACTGAAGTTTCCAAAATTCATTTGAGTAATCATTGTAAGTCAGTCAAGTGCAGTCTGACTCACCAACACCCATATGCAAAAAACCCCAAACATTTATATACAGCTTGGCATAAATGCCAGCAGCACCGGATGTAAAGCCTGAATGTCTGCTTTTAATCAAGGACAGTGACAAAACAGACATACCAGAAATATGATGGAAGATAAAAAGTAAGATATCGATACAAAATCTATAGAAGAGTCATAAAAATAAATATCAACATATTAAATCATCCAATCAAACACAGATTGAATTTCCACACCTAGCAAGGCAAACTCTGTTATTAGATGATACTGGTACTCACACCATTAAGATGGATTTGTATAGCCTTAGCTATGACATCTGAGACATCTAAGGCCAGCAATGTACCTGTGATGACAGACAGCAATCATGAGTACATTGGATAAATGTCACACTGAAGAGACCAAGATCACTTTTTTAATTTATTCTTTTTCATGCAGCTGATCAGGACCACCCAACTCTGGCTGTGGTCACCCCAACCATACAAGGCCTGAGCCAAAATGCTACTTTCAGATAGTGATTTTTTTAATGGTGACTTTTATTTCTGCAAGTCTATTGACCAAGTTTATTAATAAAGTCAGAAGTTCACTACCACAGAATTCTATAAAAAGAAGCCACATATACTAAGAAAATATTAAAATGAAGCCAAAAAGACAAGTCAAAATTAAGATGCAGCCCAATGACACCACTAAGATTGAATGTACTGAACTTCAGTACAACGATTTTAAATACACACATCAAATTAAATTTATTTTTGTGGAGAGGGGGAAGCTCCTACCATTTAAACATCAACCTTTCTAAAACCAGCAGTCTAACTTTAGGAGTCAAATGGAATCAGTCACTGAATGTAATATTTACAGCCACATCAGAGTGCAGAGGAATAATCTGTAAAAGTGCATTCACACTGACCAGCACCTCAGGAACAGGAACCATGCCTGAAGAAGGCAAGCAGATGATCAAAGTAAAAAGCAAAGTGCTCATGGGAGGAAATAGCACTGAGGATAAAAATCCCCAGACTCTGAACAAATCCCTATGATCAGTTTTTGGTACCATGCAGAAACTCGACGAGAACCTTTACAGGCAACTTGTTGAAGGTTTTACTCTTCAAAGCAAAACATGGGGAGAGGTTACAGAGTAAAGAGTGACAAATGGGGAAAGATGAGGGCTTTCACTCCCCAATTCTAAAATAAACCAACTAACTGCACTGTGAAACTTCTGAGTGAAACCTGCCTCAAGTGACTGGAAGCTGGCAAACGTGACAGCAAGTTTTTGTGATTTTAGTGGGTGGAAGGACCACCTGTTTTTTAAGAAGAGATTCCAGAGGGATCCAGGGAATTAAAGTCTAAATATATTTTTCTGTACATAGCAAAGTGCCAGAAATTGTTCTAAAGCCAAGAAAACAACAGGATAAACATACAGAGCTGCTTTTGCAAAGGAAAGTTATGTTTGATAAACATTTTAGAGTTCTTGTAAAGAAGAACTTAAAAGAGATGAGAGTACTGAGATCTAATAATGGTGCATACTTGAAATTCTAAAAGGCATCTGACACATCCCCTTGCCAAAAACTATTAAAGATGCTGTGATGCCAAAAGAAGTTGTCATATCAGTACACTGTTTAAAGATAGAAGACAAATGGTATGAATCAGCAGTTGTTTTCCCCTAAGGATGTACAGTGCCAATGAAACACCACAGTTCCTCTGCTGGGGCAGGCAAAGTATAGCCTATTTCTAAGGGTTCTGAGACAGCAGTTTCTGAATGCCACAGTGTATTCCAGTAACACTAAATTAGTCAAAGTAACAAAGGGATTAAGGGATTAAAAAATTGTAGAACCATTTCACTGAGAAAATAGGTGTTAAAACCACTAAACTAAATTCATTGTAGATATTTGAGAACAATTCATGCTGAAAAAAATACAAAATTCATACTTTTGTATATACATATGGAAACGAACTCCAAGTTGACTATTATTTGAGACTAACTGTTCTGAAAATATAAGTGCAAAGGTTAGAAAAAAGCAAAACACCCAGGCATCATTTTTGGAAACAATATAAAACAAAACATAAAACAATTTCGTTTTTCAAAACAGATCCACAGTGAATTCTGCAAGAAGTTCTACCTGGTGCTCCTTCCTTAAGAAACTGGAAGAGTAAAGCGAAGTTCAACAAAGACAATTTAACATACAAAAGAGCTCTCCAGCAACAAGCAATTAAAAGAAATACGACTCTTCAGTACGAAACAGAAACAATGAAGGCAGGCAGGATAAGATAGAAGTCCTACAAATTCAAAACCAAAACAGAGAGAACACCAGAGGGCTGTTTTTAACGCCTGCAGGCCTCAAACAGAGCTACCCATTGGTGGGTTCAAATATCCCAGGTACACACTGCTGGAGGCACCAGAGTCTTCTAAGGAGACACATACCTGGTCTGTTACCTACCCTGCATATTCCCTACTTCCCCTGTCCGAGACATCACATCAGGCCAGACAGAACCAGGATTATGTTAACCAGTTTTCAGTGCTAATTTACCAGTTCAAAGAAAATGGGGGGAAAGCTTTTTAAAAGTATGATTTAAAGCTACCAACACTTCAGTCTAGCCCTATGGCAACAGCAATAATAAAAACATAGTATGTACTGGAACTTTTTAAAGAAATTACTCTGTGGCATGCTGGGATTCTTCTGACAGCATTATTTCATGTTTTAATTGCAAATGTAAACTCAAAATTCCATTGCTAATAACTTATTTAACAGCTCCCTTACGAAAAAAAAAAAAAAAAAAGGATAATAATAATTAGGGTCAGAACTTACTAGAAGCGAATTATTTCTAGTTTCTTAGGTTTGGTCAAACATGTCATACAGGGTTTGTTTGTAAAGGACAGGTATGGGTAGCAGCCAAGTCACTGACATATTCCTACTTGACTAGTGAAAATGTACCAGCTGTCCTTCCTCACCTTCAGTGCCCTTGGAAAAAATTCACATAATCTCTGGCCAACTCCTTCTATCAAGGAAAAATATAATCAGCAATTATATTTTTGGTGCAAAGACATATATGACACATAACAGCAATAACAGGAAGATAAGGACTCCTGGAAGCATTACTTCTAGTGGTATTTTATATTCCAATATGAGTAGCACAACCAACTGTAAAATCCCCTGATCATACAAGTACTCCTTGTATTATTTCTCAATACATACCTGCAAAAAGCTTGAACATACATTGTTTTCTGGCACAAAGACAAAATTTCTCAGCTGCACAAGTGAAGAAAACCTCCAACTTTAAAAACTCAGTTATCATCAGCGAGATCTCTTCTTTCTGTATTGTGGTGTGTGCCAAGATGGGAAGTAATTTCAAAAGCTGAATTAACATCTGGATCATGATGCAATGAACACCAGAGCTAAGAAGTGAAGGTCCTGAACCACATTCATAGTTTTCTTCAGAGATAATAAAAACATCAATTATCAAGAATTACTTGAGCTCAATAGAAAAGCCTGAGGTCAAACATTTGCTAAGTTTTCAGCAAAGCAGGAACACTCCGAATCATTTACAGCAGAATAATTACTCTGCTTCAAAAGTTGCTTTGAATAAAATAAATGGCTATTTTATTGACTATACATACACATGAAAGAGCATCAACTTAACAGCTGAATTGAGTGTTCATGAAGATACAGAGCAAAACACCTTGACTTTGTGCTCTGGAGGTGATACATGTTCTAAACATCCACTGAGTCCTTACGAAGCGTCTTACACAGCAAGGTCTGCAGCTGTAGTGTTCAGCAGGGCATGTGCAGCTCAAGCTGAGAATATGACAGGATTAGCAGCTCCAGTGCTGTAGCAATCCTTCAATGGGCACACACAAGAGCCACTGGATTGAGTGAGTGCTGTACATACATTCAGGAATGGAACCGAGTAGCCTTTGTCTTTATAAAAACACATTGCATATAATTAAAGCTTCTAAAGGCAATTCAGGTATGCTGAACATCCAGAAGTTCCTAGCTTTGTAGTGTTAGGTACAAACAAACAAAGCTCAAAGGAAACTCCTTGCTACTTTGTAGGGACTAACTGATAAGAATGCAAAACTATGCAGTTCACAATCTTTGTCCTACTTGAAAAACTTGATGCAATCATACCTGCCACCCAATAAACATGTCTCTGCACTTTATTAACCTTTGTGTAACATGATAATTCAAATTAAATCTCATTCTATCCCAAATTAGAAAACAGGACTTTATAAAACTACAGTACTTTCAAAACATATCAGCACATTATTAAAGCTATCACGGTATCAAAACCAGACCTTTTTCAAATTGTTTCATACACAGACTTTGTAATAGCAAACAGACTCTTTCAGGCAGCTAAACACACACGTTGCACTTCACTGCTGCCAAATTTCTCCTCTGACTAAATAAGTCAATTATGTACATCAATCTTCAAACTACTTCCAACCCTCTTCCTTTATTTAATATATATTTCTATATTACCATCATGACATTAAAGCAGTCATTTATTCCAGGTAGTACTTAGGTCATAAGCTGCAAGCCTCCATCTACAACCAGAACACTCCCTGTAACATATGGGGATTCTAAAAGAAAGACAACAGCTTGTGCAACTTCATGAGGCTCTCCAAATCTTCCAAGGGGAATTGCTTTCTTCAACTGATCTTCTTCCAAATGAGCTGTCATCTCTGTGTGAATAAAGCCTAAGAGCAGAGAGATATATGAAGAGTTACCTAAACTTCAACTAATTTTATCTAGTAGGTTTCCCACTGAATCTTACAAAGTGAAATCTATTACCAGGATTCAGCACCAGCTACCATTCTTCAAAGTCTCCCAAAGCAGCCCACATCACTTGATAGCCAAAACCACTTTTTTATCTAACCAATAAAATACCTTTCATTTTTGGAAGCAGTGATGCAATAATCAAAATGCAGAGATCTATAGAAGTTCATTGAAAAAACTCAAACAAAACAAAACAAAACAACCAAACAAGAAAGGGTAACTAAAATTCAATCCAAAAACTATATTTGGTATCACTTTTCTGAAAGACAAAATATACTCATTTCACCAAAACGTTCTCAAAATATGAGCACAAAACCTGGCAAGAAACCCTCTCAGACTATAAAGTGTTTGCATTATATTTTAGAACTTACAGCAGTGCTTGCATAGTTCCTATTAGAGCACTCGCTTGAAGAATAGTTCTTGACATTTTTGAAGGACTTCTTTTACAATTTTCCATTATCTGAAATTTGGCTTTCCCACTGCTGCACAACTCTACACACAAGCTGCAGCTTTATAAAGAGCTGATCTTACCTGCTTTCTAGCTGCCATCAAGAAGGGTAAGTCTCCCTTTTGCTTTCTACTGTAATACTCTGCCCCTTTATGATGGCTGTGGATGAGCTGCTTAACTCACTAAAGAATAAAAGTATTTTTCCTGCCTACTTCACAAGCTGAACAGGTTCACGTAGAATTCTGAAAGGCATCAGAGGTAGTAGAAGGTGAGCAGGAGTGTATACACTTATGAGTGGAAAAATTCAGAAAATACAGAAGGGATTTTTCCTTAAAGGGTGGCCGTTTGCTTGAGCTAGATCATCTCATGAAATCACAGCCTTTACTCACAGAAAGAACTTTCAGGACTCCCTCCTTTTACTACAGGGAGACAGGGGTGCTTTTATGACAGCTTCCTCATAGTCTGTCATGTTTCCCTAATAACAAACAAGCATCCTCTAGCATCTTTCTAGGAGACAAGAGTAGCTCTCTACCTCTAATTAGATCTAATCCTTCCATCTGCAAGGACAGCAAGTTTTGAAGAAGGACCAAAGAAAAAAAAATACTTTTACTATGTAATAATGGATAAAGGAACAGGTAGACTCACTCTTCCAAATTTCTCAATGTTCCCTTAAAAAGACTGAAGGTTTTCTAAAAGAATATATTATACTTTAAACAAACAAACAAAAGATATTAAAAATATTTACTTACAAAGCTGAAGAAAATAATAGTAATTAGTCTTAAGTTATTTTCAGAGTAAACGAAATATCCACAGTCTTAATAAATTGCAACAGTCAAGGATGCAGGAATTCCTCAAAAACTAACCTGGAGCAACAACGTTGACTCGAATTTGTTTTTTTGCTACTTCTTTAGCAAGAGAGCGTGAAAATCCAACTAATCCTGCTTTGGTAGCACTATACACACTTTGACCAGAGTTGCCTTTAAGTCCCACAATACTCCCTAAAATAAAGAAACATCAAAGAGAAGATTAAATGGGTAACTTGAAATGTTGTACTAGCTTTATCATTTTGGTTTTAAACTAGGAATGAAAAATGAGATCACAAGAAAAGAGTAAAATATGCATAACTTTATGCACTTTAGGATAAGCAAATCTCCCAATTAACTGTGATTTTTGTACAGTCCATGTTGACTGACAGGCACCAGGAGAGTAAAATGAAGACTTTTCTAAAAAAAAGTATCCTTGCCCAGATCAAATAAATAAATAAAGAAACTGACTGTACCTATCAATTCTTAGTTAATAGCCACCAGCTGGTAGATCTAGATAGTGAAAGAATTGATTAAGAACAGGAAAGTTCTTTTTTCAATAACATATAAACTCTGAGGTGTTCATTACTGAAAAGAAGCTATCTAGAAGTTGCTTAAATTACACAAAAGAATAAGCATTAATAAAGAAATGCTAAATATAGAATGTCTAAATACAAGGAAAATGAAAACAAGTAAATGGTAACAAGTAATGCAATATGTTACACCTGCTAAATATTTCTAGAAGACTTGTACACAGAACTCCACTGGCTTACACAAGCAACTTACCTATATTGACAATAGCACCTCCCTGCTGTTGAATCATGACCTTTACAGCAGCCTTGCATGTCAGCATTGTTCCCAAAAGGTTAGTGTGAATCTGGGCTATCATATCTTCAGTCTTGGTTCTCAGTAGCAAACCATCCCTTAGAAGCAAACCAAAAAAACCTAACGAATTCACTGAAAAATTGATTCCCTCATCATGTTTACTCATAAAAAAGACTGTTGGACAGAATATTAATGGGGGTGTATGTGGTTCCATACATGCAAACATTCAAAATGACAACGCTCCAAGAACTACACATAGCAAAAAACAAGTTAGCCATGCTCCTGGACACAGAGCCTCTTTTGCAGAGTGGTATCAAGCACTGTTTTGGACCATTCTGGGGGAAAAAGTGGAAGAAAGAACAGATGGGGAAGTCAAACTCAGAATGCAGAAACTACAGTGAAAGCTGTATCATCTGTTAGCATTTTACTGCCATCAGGAACAAAATACTGGCAAGCACTTAATATTGTTTCCAGATGTGCTCATTAACAACACTTACTAAGTGTAAAGGGCCAGAGCATCTTACAGTGAGCTGCCTTCATCTAGAATTACCCACAGCCTTGTAAGGAGTAACCAACCTGTTGATCCCAGCTGCATTAACCAAGTAGTTAATAGGACCCAAATTCCTCTGCATCTCGTCAAAAGTCTTTAGGACTTCTTGTTCACTGGATACATCACAGCTAAGTGCCAGATGTCCTGCTGTATTGAAATATATATAATGTCAAAACAAACCACAGAAGATGTATTTAATTAATAAACCTTCTTCAGAATATATCAACTCAGTCACAAAACAGATGCTGAACTAGTTATAATTTCAGGAACCTTTTTAATCCCCAGGCAATTAAATAAAGACAGTTTTCAAATATCATATTCATTGGTTATGTGATAATTCCTTCTTTTATAATTTTTGCTTTTTGAAGTCAGAAGTTCAGCGTGAGCAGACTGGTCTCAGTTCTGGCTTGTTCAGGAGCTGAGGATGACTCAATTCCTACCACCTTTGTTGTGACCCCAAACAATCTCATTCATCTTAAAATTCCCATCATGCAGATAAAAAAGGTAACCTACTTTCTCCACGGCTACTGTGAAAACAGAATCCTACCAATATAGCTGTTTTTCAGTATTTCTCAGTCTTTATTTTCCTTTCCATCTAGTTAAACAACGAGGCGTTTTTAACAGCTCGCTGTTTTCACAAGTCCCCTAAGCACGGAGCAGTGAGGAGATAAGTGCACAGCAGCATACATACCACCAAGGTTACGGGCAGTGGTCTGGGCCACGTCCAGATTCCTAGCAAGGATGGCCAGGCGGCAGCCCTTCTGCGCCAGGAGCTCTGCCACAGCTTTGCCTATCCCACGGGATCCTCCAAAAACAGCACAGACCTTGCCCATCTTCAAAATAATTCATAAATTGCAAATAAACCATCAACTTCATGTCCACTAGAGCAAGACATTAACAGCTGTTCTTGTCAACATCACAGTCTTTACCTGTTTGTAGCAGTTTCTAATAGCAGGTTACAAAATTAGTGATTGGTTTTTATTCATTCATTTGTATTCATTTTTTATTCAAAATAAACAGCTGAAGTAAATTTGACACCACTTCTACAAATGAAAGTTAATTCTTAAATATTTCTGAACTAGCAAAAAAAAAAAAATCATGCACATAATCTAGCATTCCAATACTAGTTATGGTAACCCTTATTCAATTGATGAATTATGTGATTTATGTACCTAAAAGGCCATAATGTATCATTCAGCTGCTTATTCAAAGCTGATGCACTGCTTGTAATTACATTGTTCTTGCAATCACTATTCTTGTGCTGAAGTCACTTAGCCTCAAGGTCTCACTCCATCCAAAGTATCTGTGTTGGACACCACCAGTGAAAATGTTACTGAGTACAATTTGAAACTATTGTATTTACACTGCTTTAATACTGTCAGACTGTGTTTTACCACCAGCCTGGGGGTTTTTGTTTCTGCTTTTGAAGGAAGAAAAAAAGCTTTTTGAAAAAGAAATGATTCTGAAGTAGCTAGCTTTGATGTTTAGAATGGAGTACACAAAGAAAGTACTTCTGTAGAATGATCTTTTATTCTGCAAGCTCTAGAAACCAATCAGCTGTTTTGAGATTTCCTGAGGAGACAGAGGCAGAATCCAAGCAATAACAATGAATCTTTTTTCCATACATTTGAATAAATCCTTTTTGAACCCAATTATACTGTCTTCATCCCGAGGCAATGAGTTTTATTATTTGTGGCAAAGTACTTCCTTTTGTTCTTAATTTGCTTTCTGATTAGATAATTCTGTGAGTTTCTCCTCATACCTTCCCTTTACCGTTTCACTCTGCACCTATATCCTCTTTCAGATCTATTCAGTTACTCCTACACATATGGAAGCTATACAATACCTCACTGAAGAGTGCCCGAACCCTTGGACTTCACCCTTGGCCCCACTCAGGTCTATTAAACCCTTCTGGATGACTGATAATCAGAAAAGCACATGGTACTACATGTACCAGGCCACCACCAACTCATACAGCGGCACGAGGATTTTGGTCTTCTGTGACCGAGTCCGAACAAGCAGACAGTCTGTCCTTTTCCCTAAGTATTCACAAATGCCTGAAACCAACCCACACGTCTGCCTTCCCTGGCAAGTTCTGGGAGCAGAGAAAGCCCCTTGTGCATTACCCAGGCATTCACAGGTGGGCCACAGGGCCTACCTGCAACGCAGTAATGTAAGTTTGTGCTTTAACACAGAAACGCCATACAGGCTCCCTGGAGCTGTGACTTGGGAGGAAAAACCGGCAGCAGGAGTAATGACCCGCTGTTCCCTGGATAAACCATGGAAGGGAAAACCAAGTATATTTGGAGCAACAGGAATACACAGGCATCTGTATCACCTTCGCGTTTCTTTCTAGAGCCGAACTATTTAACGCGTGACCCCGGGGCTCCGATCGCACCACCACACAAAGAGGGCACCTTTAAAAAAGGGCAAGCGGGGTTCCCTCAGCCGTGCCCGGCCCAGCCCGGCGCTTCCCTCCTTCTCTCCTGGGTCTGTGCCGGCGGCGCGGCTCAGCTGCGCTCCGTCTCGGGCCCGGCTGCAGGTGGAGCCCTCAGCACGGACAGAGGGAAGCGGCGCCGGCCGCGCCCGCGGAGCACGCCGGGACGCGCGGTCCGCGCGCGCCGCCGGTGCCACGGTGGCAGCGCGGCCGCTCCGCGCTGTCCTTGCGTGTCCCCCCCGCCCCGAGCCAGGCGCAGGCTGCACCTGCCGCCCCGCCACGGGCACAGGAGCAGAAGGCAAAAACGTATTCCACGTGCGCTCCAGTACCTCCCGGCTCGCGTCCCTCACGGAGCGCGGCTCTCTCCCCAGGCAGGCCGGTTCCGCTCCGCGCTGAGCGCAGGCGTCACGGAGAGCGGCATGACGTCACCGCCGGGGGCCACCGGCTGCCGGTCTCGGCGGCAGAAGGAGCTGGTGCTGTGGGCCCGGGGCCGCTCCCATGGCTCTGCAGCCGGAGGGGCTCGCCCCGCCTGCTGCTGAGGGGCTCAGACCCGCTCCCCTGGCTCTGCAGCCGGAGGGGCTCGCCCCGCCTGCTGCTGAGGGGCTCAGACCCGCTCCCCTGGCTCTGCAGCCGGAGGGGCCCGCCCCGCCTGCTGCTGAGGGCTCAGGCCCTCGCTTTTACCGCCCGCATCCTCTGCGCTCGCACACGAGAAGCCCCTCTGCTTTCACCTTGCCGCTTTTAAACTCCATTTTACGGCGTCCGGCGTGGAGCTGAAGCTCTCAGTCCTGCCTTTGTTACCTCCTTCCTGGACAAAAATGTGCTTCATTATATAGATACAAACAATTAGATGAATCAGGACTTTGTTTCTCTCATTTTCATGTATCCTTGCTTCAAAATCCCAAGGATCTTGTATGAGGCATCACTGTACCAGAAAAGTTAAATTTCAAACACATTAAGGTAGATAAGCCCAAAACACAGAAGCATGTGTGTGAGTTCCTATTCAGGAACCAAAGCAAACTTCATTAGATGCAATTAAACTAATATAAAAAACTTATTCTAACAGTAATGCAGTTTACAGTTATGATCTATGTCTGATGATGAGCTGGAGGAGTTTCTGTGGACTCTTAAGTCACACGCTGAGTAAATGTTACCCCCTGAGGAATACTAATAAAAGCTATCTCAGTTTTGTACAAGAGTACACTTCAGGATTTGGGTTTTTTTGAGAAAAATTACTATTGTCAGTATTGCTATTGATTGTTATTTTTATTTTCCACAAAGTAAGATGTTGAAATTCTGCTGGAGTTTCTATGAGCAAACATACAGTTCTTGCTTTTGACTTCAAAGGTGTTTTCCAGAATTTCATATTGTAAGTGTTTCTGGGGAGCTGTAGAGCATTTAATAACATTAGTTCTATGCATGTAGGATTCTTCTTGCACAGATTATTCTTTACATACAGAAGAAAAAGAAGATTTAGGCATTGGCAAACAGGTGAACATCTGTAAGAAAAATAAAATTTTGAAGAAAAGCTCTTAGGAGAATTCATTTCTTTAGTAAGTATATTTAGATTGCAAGCAGCTCTTTTCAAAAGAGTGAATGAGATTTTGTGATTGACATTTCAGAACATGCCAAATTCTGAAAGCCTGGAGGTCCCAGTGATAAAGAAGAAAAGTCACTGACAGATGAGACTGTGACTCAGAATAGTCTGACCAAGACTTCTGGTACCTAGCATAACTGAGGACCAGGACAGCTTTTTCTTCAAGTGAAGTTTACAAGCAAAGTAACACAGAGTGCAAAAAATGGTGTTTAGTGATGTTTTCTGAAGATGTGTATACTACAGAGAAAATAATATCTGCCTGTGCTGTCCTTGTACAATACGAAGCTCATAGTTGAGAAAAAAAAAATTAAGTAATTATGACTTTACCTTATTTCTGACCTGTCTCCTTATCCATACAGCTGGCCTACCCTCGTAAGAAAGTTAAAGAAACACTAATCTGTCCTGTACTGTTAAAATTTTGCTGACACAGAGTAAGCATGGGTTTAGTATGGGGGTTTTAAAGTGTGTTATAGTTGACAAAGTTAAATATCCTTTCCAAAAGTTCAGACAAGATTCTGTCTGAATCAGAATCAATTCTGATTAATTATTGTTCATTAACTTAGTGTTTAAAACCAGATGTATGTTCATTCATTGGCCAAAGTGACATTAGCCTTTTTTTTCCAGATGCCTGGTTAAATCATGAGATCAGATTAAGCAGAGTTCATCTGAGCCAGTTTATTCATTAAAGCTAGTGGAGTGCAAGAGACAGATCAGTGTCATAATGATTACCTCCCCTTTTGGGGGAACAGTAGCTGATACAAGAACTTGATCTGATAGATCTGTTCCATCTATCACGACCAGATCTATAACAGCTAGTTCAATACTGGTCATTTTTATGCCTGGCTTACTATTAATGTGAAAATATAAGCTAATAATTCTTGTATGTCTGTCTGTGTGACTATGTATGCACACTCTTGGAGCCTGTCCACAATGTACAAAATGATGCAGCTGTCTTTCTTCAAGCCTAAAGCATTCAGGCATTAAAAATACTCTTCCTAAGAGGTTATTTATTCTTTTCTTAAAAATTTTTAATCATTCTCCCACACAAGCAAGATACTGCTTTCAAGTAAGAATTTCTCTGTTAACATGGGAAAAACAGACTAGTCTCAAACAGGAAAGGATATTTAATGCATCTAAAAGCACAAAACTCAAATCAGAGCAAAGTAACACAAAACAGGGGGCGCTCTAACTGAGGTCTCCTCTATCAGGTATTTCAAATTCCTCCTGGGTTTTGATTTAAGGCAAGATTTACAGAGGAACTTGAGTCTAATCATTAACCTGAATCTGTGGCCTCTTAAATTCCTGCCAAGAGTCACACATGAAAGAGCAATGCTGTTTCTAATGTCCAGCAGCATTTTCATACTGTTCCCTGTGCTGCTTGTGGAAGCATACCTCCCACATTACATGGGTTTTGTGTAAGGTATGGGATAAACAACTGGAGAACAGGCTGCACACGTGCTCAGTTCTGTTTGAAACAAACGGCTGCTGGTTGGAGCACTCAGCTCTGAAAAAACCTGCTTTCAAGTCTCCTCCCTTACTGGAAACATGGTCACTAACTTCAGTTTTTCACCATTGAACAAGTTTGTCATAGCCGTCTGTCTGAAGTGGTTTCAGTTTATAGAAACAAGAACAAAAAATTAAAATGGGCCAAGGAGATTTGACACTCGAGCCAGATGATTACTGTCCAGAAATGTAAAACCTTGGGGATTAAGCATCAATTGAAATCAACATTCAAGAAACTATTTTGCTTTTCAACTGGTGTATTAAAGATGACCTCCCTAGCTTAAGCAAATCTGATGATAGGGGCATGTATCTGGAATGCAGGAGTCATGGGCTTAGAACAGAATTAAGCCAGGGAAGAGCTTAAGAGGTTTCCTTCTTTCCATGTCAAATGATAACTCAGTGGCAGGTCACACAGTCAACACACTGCCATACATTTCTTCCTGTAAAAAAAAGGGGTGTAACTGAACTAGGTGTCTTGTTTTAAGTGAGGTCTCAGGGCTCCTCATCATTTTCCACTTTGCCTGGACAGCTCATCACTGAGGCTGCTGTTTCTTTTTGTTCCCCTTTCCTCAGGAATGCACTCGTTGTTTACCTTGGGAAAAATCTGGTCTGGTTACTGATTTTATACTTATATATATATGCTATATACACACATACAAAATACATAAATTAAGAACTAAAAAGTTTTATGTTGCAATTCTCAAATGTCTTTGAAATGGTCTCAGCCTTCTAGGCAAGTGACACAAAGCTGAGATAAAGTGCCAAGGAAAAATCCAATTGCCTTATTGTATGACAGAAAAAAAAAAAAACCACCCCTCTCCTCCCAGTATTTTGCCACTTGGCAGACTTTTCTCAACCATACCAGTTCAGATATTTAAGTGGCCAAATTGCCACATCTTTGCTCTCAAGTGATCTTTTTTTTATTACACTGCAGTCTGTTTTGTTTTTCTAGACCATGCAAAATCTCTGCAATGTTTGTTCTCGTTGATAACAGTGAACTTTTATCTTGAAAACATAAAGTGGTTTTATACAGTTTAGGTACCTTTTCAAAAAATGGAAAACTTCTTCCTCTTAAAAATTTCTTTCTGGTACCTCTGTGAAAAGTATAAGAGCTCTGTGAAAATTCTAAAAACAAAACACAGCACCAAAACCCAGAACAAAACAAAGCTATCAGAACCTTGGCAAATTACCTAATGTTTTCATATCCTCCTGGCTAAACAGGTTTTCCCACTATGACCAGGATTATTTCACACGTCAGCGTGAGGCCCATGTTTGAGTTAGCACGGTCACTGAACTGCTGCTGCTCCCAGTGAGAAGTCAGGCACACCATGAAGGGAACAGAGAGGAGCCTGTATTATTGCTGCTTCATCTGCTGCTTAAATGGAACACCTCACTTCCAGTGCTGCCCTGAGGCATCTGATATGTTAAAATAAAACAACTTCAACCTCACCCACCCCTGCAAAACTATCTTCAAGAAACATTTGTCACACATTCAGCCTCTGTCCACAACTCCTGTCTGATCACAGACACTGAACACTCCCCCTGTGTATCAGTGGATTTTGAATTAAAGAGATGAAATCCAGGATCTCAGCATGAGACCTCTTACTTCCCTCCATGCATCCCACTCGTTATGTATGCCACAGCATGTATCAGTTTTTAACTCCTAAGTCCCAAGCCAGGACTAGGAACAAGGAAGAAATAACCAGCTCAGCCATCGAGGGAGTAAACTCACCACTTTCTGTACAGCACCTCTTCAACAGTCAGAACTACAAAGCACATCACACAGAGCAGTCAGCACCTCCCAGCAAGGCAATCTGGAAA
>VWZV01000424.1:791351-953241 GCA_013397155.1 Irena cyanogastra | reverse complement strand
CAAACAATTAGATGAATCAGGACTTTGTTTCTCTCATTTTCATGTATCCTTGCTTCAAAATCCCAAGGATCTTGTATGAGGCATCACTGTACCAGAAAAGTTAAATTTCAAACACATTAAGGTAGATAAGCCCAAAACACAGAAGCATGTGTGTGAGTTCCTATTCAGGAACCAAAGCAAACTTCATTAGATGCAATTAAACTAATATAAAAAACTTATTCTAACAGTAATGCAGTTTACAGTTATGATCTATGTCTGATGATGAGCTGGAGGAGTTTCTGTGGACTCTTAAGTCACACGCTGAGTAAATGTTACCCCCTGAGGAATACTAATAAAAGCTATCTCAGTTTTGTACAAGAGTACACTTCAGGATTTGGGTTTTTTTGAGAAAAATTACTATTGTCAGTATTGCTATTGATTGTTATTTTTATTTTCCACAAAGTAAGATGTTGAAATTCTGCTGGAGTTTCTATGAGCAAACATACAGTTCTTGCTTTTGACTTCAAAGGTGTTTTCCAGAATTTCATATTATAAGTGTTTCTGGGGAGCTGTAGAGCATTTAATAACATTAGTTCTATGCATGTAGGATTCTTCTTGCACAGATTATTCTTTACATACAGAAGAAAAAGAAGATTTAGGCATTGGCAAACAGGTGAACATCTGTAAGAAAAATAAAATTTTGAAGAAAAGCTCTTAGGAGAATTCATTTCTTTAGTAAGTATATTTAGATTGCAAGCAGCTCTTTTCAAAAGAGTGAATGAGATTTTGTGATTGACATTTCAGAACATGCCAAATTCTGAAAGCCTGGAGGTCCCAGTGATAAAGAAGAAAAGTCACTGACAGATGAGACTGTGACTCAGAATAGTCTGACCAAGACTTCTGGTACCTAGCATAACTGAGGACCAGGACAGCTTTTTCTTCAAGTGAAGTTTACAAGCAAAGTAACACAGAGTGCAAAAAATGGTGTTTAGTGATGTTTTCTGAAGATGTGTATACTACAGAGAAAATAATATCTGCCTGTGCTGTCCTTGTACAATACGAAGCTCATAGTTGAGAAAAAAAAAATTAAGTAATTATGACTTTACCTTATTTCTGACCTGTCTCCTTATCCATACAGCTGGCCTACCCTCGTAAGAAAGTTAAAGAAACACTAATCTGTCCTGTACTGTTAAAATTTTGCTGACACAGAGTAAGCATGGGTTTAGTATGGGGGTTTTAAAGTGTGTTATAGTTGACAAAGTTAAATATCCTTTCCAAAAGTTCAGACAAGATTCTGTCTGAATCAGAATCAATTCTGATTAATTATTGTTCATTAACTTAGTGTTTAAAACCAGATGTATGTTCATTCATTGGCCAAAGTGACATTAGCCTTTTTTTTCCAGATGCCTGGTTAAATCATGAGATCAGATTAAGCAGAGTTCATCTGAGCCAGTTTATTCATTAAAGCTAGTGGAGTGCAAGAGACAGATCAGTGTCATAATGATTACCTCCCCTTTTGGGGGAACAGTAGCTGATACAAGAACTTGATCTGATAGATCTGTTCCATCTATCACGACCAGATCTATAACAGCTAGTTCAATACTGGTCATTTTTATGCCTGGCTTACTATTAATGTGAAAATATAAGCTAATAATTCTTGTATGTCTGTCTGTGTGACTATGTATGCACACTCTTGGAGCCTGTCCACAATGTACAAAATGATGCAGCTGTCTTTCTTCAAGCCTAAAGCATTCAGGCATTAAAAATACTCTTCCTAAGAGGTTATTTATTCTTTTCTTAAAAATTTTTAATCATTCTCCCACACAAGCAAGATACTGCTTTCAAGTAAGAATTTCTCTGTTAACATGGGAAAAACAGACTAGTCTCAAACAGGAAAGGATATTTAATGCATCTAAAAGCACAAAACTCAAATCAGAGCAAAGTAACACAAAACAGGGGGCGCTCTAACTGAGGTCTCCTCTATCAGGTATTTCAAATTCCTCCTGGGTTTTGATTTAAGGCAAGATTTACAGAGGAACTTGAGTCTAATCATTAACCTGAATCTGTGGCCTCTTAAATTCCTGCCAAGAGTCACACATGAAAGAGCAATGCTGTTTCTAATGTCCAGCAGCATTTTCATACTGTTCCCTGTGCTGCTTGTGGAAGCATACCTCCCACATTACATGGGTTTTGTGTAAGGTATGGGATAAACAACTGGAGAACAGGCTGCACACGTGCTCAGTTCTGTTTGAAACAAACGGCTGCTGGTTGGAGCACTCAGCTCTGAAAAAACCTGCTTTCAAGTCTCCTCCCTTACTGGAAACATGGTCACTAACTTCAGTTTTTCACCATTGAACAAGTTTGTCATAGCCGTCTGTCTGAAGTGGTTTCAGTTTATAGAAACAAGAACAAAAAATTAAAATGGGCCAAGGAGATTTGACACTCGAGCCAGATGATTACTGTCCAGAAATGTAAAACCTTGGGGATTAAGCATCAATTGAAATCAACATTCAAGAAACTATTTTGCTTTTCAACTGGTGTATTAAAGATGACCTCCCTAGCTTAAGCAAATCTGATGATAGGGGCATGTATCTGGAATGCAGGAGTCATGGGCTTAGAACAGAATTAAGCCAGGGAAGAGCTTAAGAGGTTTCCTTCTTTCCATGTCAAATGATAACTCAGTGGCAGGTCACACAGTCAACACACTGCCATACATTTCTTCCTGTAAAAAAAAGGGGTGTAACTGAACTAGGTGTCTTGTTTTAAGTGAGGTCTCAGGGCTCCTCATCATTTTCCACTTTGCCTGGACAGCTCATCACTGAGGCTGCTGTTTCTTTTTGTTCCCCTTTCCTCAGGAATGCACTCGTTGTTTACCTTGGGAAAAATCTGGTCTGGTTACTGATTTTATACTTATATATATATGCTATATACACACATACAAAATACATAAATTAAGAACTAAAAAGTTTTATGTTGCAATTCTCAAATGTCTTTGAAATGGTCTCAGCCTTCTAGGCAAGTGACACAAAGCTGAGATAAAGTGCCAAGGAAAAATCCAATTGCCTTATTGTATGACAGAAAAAAAAAAAAACCACCCCTCTCCTCCCAGTATTTTGCCACTTGGCAGACTTTTCTCAACCATACCAGTTCAGATATTTAAGTGGCCAAATTGCCACATCTTTGCTCTCAAGTGATCTTTTTTTATTACACTGCAGTCTGTTTTGTTTTTCTAGACCATGCAAAATCTCTGCAATGTTTGTTCTCGTTGATAACAGTGAACTTTTATCTTGAAAACATAAAGTGGTTTTATACAGTTTAGGTACCTTTTCAAAAAATGGAAAACTTCTTCCTCTTAAAAATTTCTTTCTGGTACCTCTGTGAAAAGTATAAGAGCTCTGTGAAAATTCTAAAAACAAAACACAGCACCAAAACCCAGAACAAAACAAAGCTATCAGAACCTTGGCAAATTACCTAATGTTTTCATATCCTCCTGGCTAAACAGGTTTTCCCACTATGACCAGGATTATTTCACACGTCAGCGTGAGGCCCATGTTTGAGTTAGCACGGTCACTGAACTGCTGCTGCTCCCAGTGAGAAGTCAGGCACACCATGAAGGGAACAGAGAGGAGCCTGTATTATTGCTGCTTCATCTGCTGCTTAAATGGAACACCTCACTTCCAGTGCTGCCCTGAGGCATCTGATATGTTAAAATAAAACAACTTCAACCTCACCCACCCCTGCAAAACTATCTTCAAGAAACATTTGTCACACATTCAGCCTCTGTCCACAACTCCTGTCTGATCACAGACACTGAACACTCCCCCTGTGTATCAGTCGATTTTGAATTAAAGAGATGAAATCCAGGATCTCAGCATGAGACCTCTTACTTCCCTCCATGCATCCCACTCGTTATGTATGCCACAGCATGTATCAGTTTTTAACTCCTAAGTCCCAAGCCAGGACTAGGAACAAGGAAGAAATAACCAGCTCAGCCATCGAGGGAGTAAACTCACCACTTTCTGTACAGCACCTCTTCAACAGTCAGAACTACAAAGCACATCACACAGAGCAGTCAGCACCTCCCAGCAAGGCAATCTGGAAAACAGTCAAAGCTGACAGCACCACAGAATGACATGTCACTCCCAGCAGTCTCTACTGACCATTTTGTATAGAAAGGATATTTTTTTTGTGTATTGCGTATTTCATAAGCATTAAGAATATCACTGGAAGTCTGGTACAATAACATCCAAGAGTTCTGCAAAAGTATTTGAATACGCCTGAGTAAATAACTCTCCTCCTGTTCTCTTAGAGGCAATTTACTTATAATTATATCTAATATACTCAATAGTTAAATGAAGTAGTCTCGGGAACAGCACTTGAAAGTACCTAAAAACCATTTATAAATGTCTACTCAGGGTCTTGCGTAACTTGCTTTTATTTTACATATGAACATCCTTAACATCCCCTTTTTGCCTTTCATAGTCTTATCCATACTCCCATTCACTACATATTTATATAAGCCGCAAAGTAAGATTCATAGTAAACCATTTCAAGAATTAATTTATCTTGTAAAAATCTGTTTAACTAATACTACAATTGCTGGTGAAAAAAAAGAGTATTTTTGAGAAGTATTTATCAGCAAAGGTTTTCACTCTAAAACATACAAAAAACTGCTCTCAACGTTAGGATTAACAGAAAAAAGTTTTGTCTAACCAGACAAAATTTCCTTCCTGTTATGATGGAGCAAGTGTCAAGGTTTTCCTGCCATAATGCATCACTAATCATAGTCTCAGGTTTTGAATCTACACAAATAGTATGGGCAAATCCAAATTGTTGCCCACTTTGGTCCTGTGATGCAGTCTCCTGAAAATTTACTGCGTCTACTCATATTTACAGTCAGTAAACTTTGCTTTGTTGAGAAGTGGGAAGGAGGTGGGATGTTGGGAGAAATGGGCAAAGTCATAAAGAAGCAGGAGAATAAAGACAGAAAGATTTGACCAAGTGATTTAGACTGAACTCATTAGGGTAAGAAAATTCAGCTAAAGGCCTATGCTGGAAGAATAGAAAAACATAGTTAATAAGTAACAAGAGTTGATCCTTCACCTCCCTTCTCATGAGAAGTTCTAAGGACTTATAAAAAGCAAAACAAAGCAAAATCTTTGTTTCATAAACACATTAATTAATACCCAGGAAATAATAGATCTGAGATACATGGAAGTGAAATACTTCAGTGATTCCCCCAAATACCCACCTTGACATTCATCACATTTATGAAGAGTTCAAAAGCTGTTTAAAGCAGGAAACTGAAGGCACATCCACAAGCATGAACTGTTTTTACAGCCTCACCTATTTTAGCATACATTCAATATGTGACCATGAATATGTTTTCAAGGGTAGCCCTAATGAGGCACAAATCTACTGTGCAACTTAATGTAGCACATCTTACTGACAGAAAGCAGCAAGTCAAGCAAGTCATCCCTCCATAATTGCAAATAGCTGTGATCCCAAACATAAGGACTTACACTGGCAAAACTTCAGCTGATGATTTGCCAGCAATGACTGTTGAACACACTTCATAATAAATGGCAACTGTGATAGTGCTAGTGACAATCACTCAGATCTCACAGACTGCTCACCTCCTTTATCTTCACCAGTATTATAGGATATGTCAAAACCAATATTCTTTACAGCTTGTTACCATTTTGCAGCCTGAATCACATAGAGGAATGCTTAGAGAGTTTTCTCCCACCATTCAGTTTTCTCTATCAGATTGTCCTAAATAAATCTGGTTTCGTATCACATCTTCTTGTGGAAATACTTTGCTGTCATTTCATCTCAGTCATGTACTTAACTGCGCAGCTGAAGACTTCATCTTCTTGTGACATACACAAGCCCTTACTGTTGTATGTCCTTCTAATAAAGTAGTCAATCATAATAATACCCAATCATCTGCCTTAATGAGGTAAGAATTAGGTAATTAAAGATGAAAAGAGGTATTGTCAGATGACTGCTTACACTATTTTTTAAATTATCTATCAGAGTGAATAATTTCTTTCAATAATTATCAGGAGAGATTAGCATCCTTGGAAAAAATTAGCTATTGTTCACATCAGACTGTCATATAAGTAACGTTTGATTATATAAAATGCATACTGACCTTACTTCAACAGCTGGGCTTTTTTAATCATCCCTCATCTAGGTTTTGATTTGTAAGAGCACAGTTTATGATGAGATTTTACTAGAAGGCAAACATTTTCTGAGCTCCCCATAAAAGGTCTGGTACCCACTCCTGCCTGACAACACATAGTTAGTAGTGTGGTTGGCAGAAAGCCAGGATTGCACCTTCTCTAAACTTCAGAAGGTAATTTTGTTATTAATCCTATATATTAACTTTACAGGAAATACAGTTGAAGAAGGGAGAAGAGCAATTCAGATCAGTGTAGAAGGTGTGTATTTTACTGTGTATTTTACCATCAAAAGTGATAAATAAAAATTCTCACTCAAAGCTACACAACACAGGCTGATACAGCTGTAGGGGTGATACAAGAGACTGGTTTGATTTCTTTTTTCTAGAACAGGAAATATATNTGGTTTGGGGTTTTGTTTTGTTTTGGGGTTTTTTGTGTTTGGTTAGTTTTGTTTGTTTTTGTTTGTTTGTTTTCTTAGGGAACTCTACATTTGCCAGAAATGTCAGTTTTGAAGAGCACTGAAAAAAAAAAAAGAAACAAATACAGGAATGAAGTAGATTTGTCTATGTTTAACGTTGTTTTTTTTTTAAAGAGAAAAACTAGAGGTCCAGAGAGTATTCAAGCTAGTATTTACCTCCTAATTTTCACAGTGTAGCTGCTAAACCAGAAAAGATGGATACATGAAGACCATGCATTTATTAGAGACTCTGCCATTTTCCCAAAACAAGATATCTGGCTTCTACTCCAGGCTGGCTTTCTGCAGCATGAGAATAATTAGCCATGACATTTTAAGCTGAACCTACAACTTCAACCAATCTTAACTACAATAGAAAAGTCCATTGCTTTTATCTGTTTTCCTTCTATATGGATAATGCTTTTGTGGTTTTCTCTCTTCCTAGCAGACAAAAGAAGGAAGAACACATCTCTCTTTCCAGCTAACATGAAAAAGAGGAATCTTTATTGTCTCTAACCATAATACTGCCCACAGACTGGAGATTTTTGTACAAAATTGCCTGAATTTGGACTCCAGCGACTATCATTGTGTAATACCACACTGCAACACTCAGATCATAATTGTCTTATACAAGTGGGTAACATCTCTGCAGAGTGTGCAGTGTTTACACAGCACAGTTTATTTCTGTTTACTTCATTGAATCATTGCGGAATTGGAGGATGCATTTCATAAACAATTATTCTGCTCTAATAGTAACAAGTAACACATTTGCTTTACAAACACCTCAGCAAAGCACTCCTGTCAACATGAATTGTCTGTCATGTGCTTTAAAATGTTTTGAAAAAAAATATGGCATGCCATCTGGCTCCCAAGCACTCATTAAATCCATTGGAATATGAGTGTTTAAGGAAGCTAACATCACATAATGCCCACAAGAAGGAAGGAAATAAAGAAGGAAAAAGAAAAGAAAAGAGAGGGAAAGGAAAGGAAAATAAAAAGGAAAAGGGATTTAGAAACGATACAAACAAGAAAAAAAGGATGTGTTTACAATTTAATTTACTTCAACTAAGAGCATACCAGCCATTTCAGCTTCTGTTCCCAGGAGTTTTTGGTCCAAGATTATTTTCCAAGTGAAATGAAGGAGGAGAAAAAAATCTAGCAGGGGAATGGAATGCTAATGCCATAGAATATTTAGGTTCCTCAGGGGAAGAGTTGCCCCATGAACTGAGATTCAGAGGGCATGCTACAAGTTTCTTTTAAGACTTGCCAAATAACTTTGCTTTCCCCCTCCAAATGTCAGGTCTCTCATCTTTGAGGCTAATGCCTGTCAGCTTCCCATATTGGCACAGCCCTAGGGAAACATCTCCTACTACATAGTTACTGTTATCTTCTGTGGAAGCACTTTTAGGCCCTAAAGTAGAAAGAGGACTGCACCTGCAAAAAGTGAATTGCTGGATAGATACACAATTTAAATCCCATCTGGAAAGGCATTCTCTTGTCCATAATTTTGTTCATGGAAAACTTAAAAGGATGTAGATTAGGAAAGGCTGAGGGAGTTTCCAAAAAGAAATAAGTGTTTCATTTTAAAAAATCCCAAAACAACCCAGGTTTGACATTAACTCTGTATTTCATGTAATTTTTCAAATAAATTAACTGAAATTTACTAAAAACAGCCAGACTGGCATTTGCTGGAATATGCAAGTGCTTTGCAAAAACAGAGGCATTTTATGTGGTACTGTACATTTATGTTCACGAGCTGTTAAATATATGTAAATAATCTGATAAATACATGTTAAGCAATTCTACTTGTGGCACGTTGGTCCACTGCCCAATGACAATGATGCAAGAAAAGGACCAAGCTGCAATCCTGCAGAAAAGAGCCCAGGGAGTAAGCACAGCAGATAACTAAAGTATGACAGCAGATAACTAAATGCTAAACTTCTTATTAGAAGGGAAAAACAAGAAGGGCCTCATCCAGAAGACAGCAGGACACCATCTACTGAATGACATGTGGACTAATGGTGGGCCAATTTCCTCCATTGTAAGAATTGGTTAATGTTGTGCTTGCTGACCTTATCCAGCCTCTCTGCATTTTCTCAACTCAGTGCATAACTATTTTTAGCAGCAGTACTCTGCAAAATGTTTTATAACCCATTTTGGCTGTAAAGCCACATCCAGTTGCAACATCCTTCATAGCTTTAACTGTTTCTTTGAATTCACAGAACTAATCTCAGAGCTGTGGGATTTTTGTGGGCCATGGATTCCTGAATTAGGGGAATTGGCTAAGCCTCTGATGGAGGCAACCAAGAATGAAGAAATAGAGCCTATTGAATGGGACCCAGGGAGGGATCAAGCTTTTATAGCAGCAAAAGCTAATATTTTCAGGATATTTGTAATTTGCACCCTACAGGCATAAATTTTGTAAAACTATGAGGAAATTAGAGTCTTGTTTTCTTTTTCATACTGTTCTGAGATATAAACAAAGTTGTTGTAGAGATTCAGGCCTGACTAGATGGGGCTTTGAGCAACTTGGTCTAGTGGAAGGTATCTGTGCCCGTGGCAAGAGGTTGGAACAAGATGGTCTTTAAGATCCCTCTCAATCCAAACTATTCTATGATTCTGTGACTCACAAACCTCCCAAGCTGAAGACGTTCCCTCTTGTTGTTCAAAAGAACAAGACCATTTGTTACAGTAATTGATTATTCCATACAGTTTGTGCTGCCAGGTAGATTACAAATGTCCAGTCATATATTCTCCTGTTACCCAAACACAAAGTCCCCCAAAACCTGAGGAAGACATTCTACAGCTAATCTGCACATCAGCAGAATGACTGCATAAACAGCAGTGTCTGAGAAAGTTTCTAAATGAGGACAAAAGATTCTCATTGCTGGAAATCTTCATGGTTTTAGCTCAGTTTCCTTTAAAACCTCTCTGAGAATGACAGACTCCTTTACCATCAGCAGTGTTTTCACAGCTCCCATCATAATAGGTAGGAAAGACAGCAACAGCAAAACCACCTCATCCCAGCCTCACCTCTGAAATGAAATCAAACTAATTGATGTTCTTTCTGTATTCTGCATGAAACTACATGTTTTTATCCAAATATAAAAGATCCCTCATGTGATGCCTTGTGAAGGCTGACTTAGAACAGAGGCTAGACAGAGCTAAAGAATAAAGTAGGTATTTATTAAAAGGCCTCAATGGATACACCTTGGGCAGTACAAAAGCCCAGCCAGGGCTACACCCAAGATGAACCAAAATGGTGACAAAATGGACAACCAGTCACGAGGTCTCACACTTTTGTAAGTTCTGGTCCACTGGCATTTTGGAGTTAATTGTCCAATTATAGCTTTAGCTTATGAAGTCTCATCCTTCTTGTTTTTCTCTCTTCATTCCACCATTGTTTATGCTCTTGGGCCTGAGATTTGGATCATTTGTCCTTGGTCCCCAGCTAGAGAAGGAATTGTTTTGTCTACCTACTCTGTGAAGAGAGTTTACCATCCCCTAATATGAAGCTTAGAACTACAGAAGCTACTAAAGCAGTGCAGAATCTGAAAAATATAAAAGCTAAAACCTGAGGCATCAATGGAAGATCCCAGATCCCTACTTTGGTTCAAAGAAACAAATGAGCCCTTCCTATTCCTCCCACCCACAAGTTAGTGAACATAGAATAATCCTGAATCTCATTCCAAGATTTTTTTTTGCTCCCACCTTTTACGCTCACTGGATGGCAGTCTGTCCACCAAAGTGCAGACAGCACCAGTGGCCTGTCTCAAGAACCAGCCAGTTATTGACCTTTTCAGCCTGGCCATCTCAGTAACACTCCAACACTTGCTAAACACTGTTCTTCACAAAGCCAGATGAGATTAAAAGAGTAAGTACGGCAATTCCCATTTAGTTTGATCAGGTAAAAATTGCTTCTCATTTTTCTGGTTAGATTTTTTTAAAATTATTTATTTTTTTTAAAATCAATGGAACAGTATCTCCAATTAGAATACAGAAAACACACCCAAACTCTCCAAAGTGCTGTACTTTTCCATCCTATGTGTTACAGTATCCAAGAAATCAATTTCAGACTTGAAATGTCAATTTCATTTATTTTTGCTGTATTAGAAAAAGCATAAGTAACTTCTCTTTGTAAGTAACATTGTTGTTTTCTTTTCTTGGAACCATGCTATTATATTTCCATGATGATCCAGAGAGAAAAAAACACTAGGATTCAGCAGAATGCCTTATCATACATTTAAGATCACATTTAAATCTACTCCTGTTATGCAAAGCTCTTGTTCTTTTTTGTTTGTTTTGGTTGTTTGTTGTGTTTTTTTTTTTAGCAATACTCCAATGCACTTAATCCTTTATGAAATGAAGGCCTAGGAGGTTAAGTGGTGCATGTGAAAAAGACAGAAAAGGAGGTGGTTGGGCATAACATCAGGCTACATTATAATTAGCCACTAGACATGCTAGTTTTAGCATGTCTATAAAAAAGTTTATAAAAGTTTATAAAAAAGTAATTTAAAGTTATAAGCAAGACATTACGTTCGTGCCTTAGGGACCTTGTTTATTTGGAATCACTATTTCAGCATCTAATATCTCTTCCAAAAGCATTCTGTGTTACCAAATAGAGCTGAAACACAACATAAGCCAGCTATATAAGCTTTTGTAAAGTTGTCCACAGTGCTTTTAGTTACAAAAACATGGGCTTTCTATTTGTGTCTTCTGTAATGCCAGACAGAAATAAGCTTTTAATAACAAACATTAACCAGATGTTGATCAGAATCTAATATGTGCCCTTGAAAAAATAAAACTATTTCCTTAAAAATTTTGCTTTTGACAGGATTGCAATAGAGAAAACATGCAGACAGATACACGACAGATCTTCAGACACACACAAACCACCAGGAGTTCCAGCCTCTGATGGTAGTATCTGATAAAGTCCAAGAAGCTCTGAAGTACAGGTTTTTAAATTTTTCCTCAGACTAGTTCCTGCACTTGACAAAAGGTACTTCTTGGTGGATTTATCCATTACTCAATAGAAACAGGGCTGTGGGCTAATTAAATCATAGCTGCACGAGTACACTCTATGACTGTCAGCTATGAGACTGTGATACTTTGTAGTCAAAACCAAACCTGTTACACTGATTGGCAAAAGTACGAAGAGAGCAGATGGAACAATTCCCACATCGTGTCGCTCATCAGTAACACACAACACGGAGTCCACACAACAAAGGTTTGCCAGCATAAACACACCCCAGCACTGAGACACAGCCTCCTGACTGACCATTTCCCATCAGTGTCACCTCTGAAGAGACGTGGCAGCTCTCACAGCCTGGCTTTGCCATCTGAGCTGCCGTGCAGCTCTGACAGCACTTCGTGCCATCAGCCCCGGCTGTGCCTGCACTTGGGGGCTCTGGCGACACAGCTGTCTCCAGAGCATCCCCCAGGCATGAAACCAGCTAAGTTCTGTTGTGGTCCTCATCTTCCAACACCCAAACACTTGGTCTAATCCATTACAAACCTCCCTGACCTACTGTGGAAGAGGAGTGTTAGCATCATTTACTAAGGAATAGCATGTTGTAAAATAAAAACCCCAAAATAGCTGTGGTTGGAGCAGACAATGTTTCACTGATCCCTGTAATTACTGGGCTGTTTCTCTTCCCACCCACTCCCCACTGGCACATTCACTGCTGACATGTCAGTCTTTACAAAGAGAACTGTGTAACTTTCCCAGACTCAGAAACTGATGCTCAAGCCTGCTGATCCTGTGCTGTAGAGAACAGCACATGGCATTGAGAAACATCACCTAGAGAATTTTATATTTTAGTACTTAACTTTTCTTTGATCATCTCAGTGTTCACATACATTGCCAAAATCAGAGAAACAAATTACAAGAGCACTCTTGTATTTTGCCATTGTGGCCAAATTTTATCTGCATTTGACACTAAGTTATGTGGATTTCCTTCACAAGGAGTATTCTAGGTAAGGTAAAGAATAAATGAGAAATACCTTTTGCCATTTTCTTGAGAGCAGCTGTGGCAGACCTCCAAACAGCAGTATGGTTGTGGTACTGGACCGCTTAAAATTTGGTCCTGAACCGGTCTCTAATTCTTCCAACAGAATTCCAAGACCATCTCATTCTTGCTCTCTTTTTCCTATTTTTTGGAGACATTCTCAACAGAAACTCTCCAGCTTTCTGAGAATTTTAACAGTCTGTGGCAGAAAAAACCCATTCAGTATTAAGAAATGCACATTTGGTGCAAGTAATCAAGAATACTGAATGCCTAGGCAGTATGAGTACCCATTTTTTAAACTTTTAAAATGTTTATCCCTTTGCATGTGTTCTTATCTTTCATGAAAATTTTTATCTTTACAAAGATCAGTAGTACTTTATCTTAAAAAACTATTAAACTCTATCCTTGTAGAAAACTATATTTTATATTATGTATCACAGATTTTAAATTAGTGAGTGCAAAGAATTTCAGTGACTGCAGGGGCAAATAGTTACCTGTGTACTATAAACTTAGAAGCTGGATAGCAGCATACAGCAATGCTTTCAAAAGCAAGAAAATAAGGAGATTTCCCTGATCTGTGTCTATTCAAAAGACACGCTAAGGCCGCCTACCAGAAGAGTAGAGAGAAATTCTTTGAACTGTAAACTTTTTAGAGCTAACATTCTTCAGCTTATTCAGAAGTTCAACCAGCTGAAATAAGAAATTTGACCTAGGGCATGTCCCTTGTTGTGGAGAACAAAGTCAATGACTACTTTAAAGTTATTCTGCTGCTGACTCATCTCTCCCAAGCATTCGCAGATACACCATGAGAAAATACAGCAGCAACAAACCACAAAAGGTTTTTGGGACTAGCAGCTGTTAGCAAACCAAAGCCCACTATGCAATTGTGGATCTGGAAATTTATAGGTTTGATTGAAAATGGAGCAAGTCTTCTATGCCTTACAGTGCTGCTAAAAGGCATCATCTTTGATCTAGTGCCTCAGCTGTACCAATGGGACAAACTGGTTTTTTGAGAGAAGCGTAACACAGCCAGAATAGCTCTGTATTTTCCAAGTATGAAAATCATCCAGCTCAGTTTCTTGCAAACACATTCATTCCTTTAGGGCAGATGAGATATTTTCCTTCACTATTTAACAGTAGGGGGCATATTCAGTGTATGCCAGCAAAGTTTAATGAAATCAATGAAGTAGCACTGATTTAGAGTAATTGAGAATCCAACCATGTGTTCTAATGCCAAAGAATCTGGATATTTCTAAGGGCTTATATTGCTTTTCTTTCTGGGAAGGGAGGGATGGGGAAGGGGGAGCTTGGGAGAGCCAGGAATTAAAGTCCATTTGCTTTGTGAAATGGGGTTCTATCTAAGGTAGCAGAGACAAGAAAACACCTGCACAGATATTTTAAAATCCTGACATTTTTCTTTCTGCCTTTGTAATTGAAGTGTATTTTGTCTTGATGTGCCAGCCAAATTTCCGCTCTCTAAACTCCTGTACAGACTGTTCTCACCACTCTGAAATGAAAATGTAGCTAGTGTTTGGACATCCTTTGAATTGGTTTTGATCTGAATGACTACTAGATGCAAACATCAGAAGGCCTCTGGGCCATGTAACCTGAACCATGTGGGCACTAGAGTTGGGTGCACAGTGCAGCCAAGTTCTACTCATTTACGTGTGCTAAGGGGAATTTTTACAAGCTTGTTAGAACTGTGAGTAATTGAAATCTGGGGCTAATGTCACTGTGTCTAAATTTTCTTTACTCCACTGAGTAGGAACAGTAGAGCAGTGAAGAACTGATTTTGCCACTTTTTTAGCAAAATAATACAGCTGTGAGAAAAGAGTATAGTACAAGGAACAGATAAATAATACTTTCTGAGATCTGCTCAGAATATTATGTAGAGTGTAACCACTGTGATTTAATAGACACACATGAAATGCTCATTATGTAACATTTTAAATGTTTTTTGCATATTGCAGATTGGGTATAGCAAATTCATTTTGTTTTGTTCCTTGTACCAGGGTGATTGTGAACAAAGTCCTCTTCAGCTGTTAAAATGGACCAGTTAAGTCTCTTGCCCACAGAAGGCAGGTTTGAGGAGACTTCTCCTAGAAAGGTTTAGATGTTGATGATTGTATTTGGAGGCAGATCTAATCCATCAGAATCTATCTTCAAACTCACAAAAACCGGTCAGCCTTTACTTTGAAAGCGAGTTTTACACCACATACCTCAGAAACACAGGAATTGTCAGTTGGTAAAGGAGGAAACAAAGGAGGAAATAGATGCAAAAAGTGACACCTCAAGTTTTCAAGAGCAGGTACTTACCTCAAGGTTGTCAACAAGTTTGTCTCCCAGAAAGTAAGAGCTATTGGGATGACACTGTGGAAGAACAATGCATTGCATCTTGGTATTCATTTCCCAAGATATTCAGTCCTCTAATGTTAGTGTTACTGCATAAAATATGTAGAAAGTGGACATTACCTCTATTTATTAATGCAAACCTGCAACTAAATTCAGAAATACAGATGTTTAGTTTTGGATTTCAAATGTATTTGACAATAGAACAGCAGTTGCTCTAGACACAAGCACTAAACAAATACAAGCTTAAGAGGCTGGATAAAGACCGAGGGCTGCATCTTCAGCCTTACACATCCAAGTTCCTCTCAGGGCCTTTCACAGAGCTTGACTCTAGTAATTAAGGTAAAATCACTAATAGGTTAGTTAAGATTCAGGTCTTCCAAATCCTTTTCTCTTTCCCATTTTTCCCCATATCTAATGTCCATGTTCTCATCATTCATCATCAGCATTCTCAGCCCTTTTGTTCCTATATACAAATATTGTAAGTATGCCATTAAAAAAGAATTATTAGTAGTGTTGTCGTTGTTGTTACTCAAAAGATTTATGACACTGGTTTTTTTCAAGTCAAGCTTCAAATCTGCTTAAGGTTTACCATAATTAACCAAGTGCAGGGAATGAGCATCTGAGCATAATTTGAGAAGAATACATATTGCAGAAGCATGGTAGAAATCCAAAGAATATTGGCGTATCCTACAGAAAGCAGTGAATACACAGTAGGAGTTTTAGTAATGCCAGACACAAATCTTTTTAACTAGACCGTATGTCTTAATGTTTCATTAAGCTCAATGTGCACCTTTAAACACATTTGCTTAAAGCTACTGGAAAGAACAAGCCAGACATAATATTTTGCCAGCTCTCTGAAAAAAGCCAGAATGCTCAGAAGCCATATTTTTAAGCCTATGCAAAACTATCATAATTGTCATTACTGCTATAAGGCAAAGGCAATGAAGTGAAGGTGAACAGGATTTCATATACCTTTGGCAAGCCAAATGTTAAACACATTATTAGAATTACTCAATAATTACAAAACAAGCAAACAAACAAAAAAACCCAACCTAAAGAAACAGTCTTACTTCTGCTACACAGCCATGCTGTTTGTTTATACTTTTCTCCTATGGATGCACTGATGTCGGACCACAATTCTGAAAAAAAAAATAAATCTTGTTTTTCTACATTCTCCATTCTGCATTTCTACAAATCATGTTGCCTTCCTCCCTCCCCTCATCCCCCTTAATTAAGGAAGGCTGGACGAGATGACTCTTCTTTCAGAGAGCACCCAATGCTGCACCATTCACTGCTAGCACAATTTAGGTTCTGCTTGTCAGTCTTAACTAACACTGAGCTTATCGCAGTAGCTGCAACATTTACCAAGTCTCAAACATTTGCAAACACTTTTAGGATTAATTTCCACCAATTTTCCCAGAGGCCACGTGTATATAGCAGACATGTAACCACATGCAAATCAAGGTCTCCTCGTTAGCCAGTTGCTGCCTGACTGCTGTGCACAGAAAACTTCTTCAGGCAAACGAGTCTCTGGCCACCCAACACTTCGGCCCACAGTGGAAGTACAGGCAGATGTTTCAACCTCTCCCAGTATATCCACAGCAGATCCATTACACCAGACACGTCTTCCTCTAGGGAAAGCAGTTACATTGTGCACCTGTTGATGAGACTGTAGTTCCACCACGAACAGAGTGAGATGGAGTTACCTACCCTTTCTATGAAGTTACTTGCTGAAATAAGGAGCTGGGAAAAGATCAGCCAGGTCCTCAGTTCTCTCTACAGTTTTTGCATTATAGTCACCATTCCAAGCTTCTTACATTATGGAACCTGAAGACTTTTTCTCTATGAGCAGAAATACCCTCCTAGGAATTTGGAAATTAAGTTCTGGGAATTTTATTGGCAAATTCTTTACAAGTAATTTATGTTTAATGTTTGCATACACTATTTGCTGTAGCTCTTTGCTAAGAAAATATTTATTAGGATTGGAAGTTTAACATAATAAATCAAACACTTAACATTCACTGGACTTCAAACATAGATATAAAATACCTTACAAAATTTTTAATGGAATTACACAAAGCAAATGCACAGGGTTTGTCTGTTTCTACACTGAATTAATCCCAAGCCAAAACCAAAAAATAACCCCCAAAAATCACAAAAAAAGGCATGATAAACTGCATTTTTGTCATTGTTGCACTGCTATGCAATAAGCCCTTTTTACAAACGTTTACTCAAAAAAAATCAATTAAAAATGTATTCCATCTAACAGAACTATTGGATTAACAGCTGATTTTTAACTGACTTTACATCATGAAATTCTATTAATAGAGGTACCTTAGTCATTTAGTTTAAAATATGGAGAGAAGAGATAGAAAAAAATTAACCTTTAGTAGTCTTTAATATAAAATGCACTAAATTTTCCAAAATAAGATTACGACACACTAGTGCCAATTTATGCTGACAAAAGCTGATATCAGCTTCTTTCTAACTAAAATTCATTTCACAAAACCTTTATATATTACATGAATATTCAAGTAAACTATTTAAAAGATTTAAAAATGCAAAAACTGAATGATACAGTGTTTAAGAGAGACAGTTAATTTCGGAATGCTGTCATGTCCAACTATATATATTTATAGATATATTTTTTTATTTTTAAGACCATCATGATACTACCTGATACAGCAAGTAATCTCTGTCATTAACATCTAATATTTTTCAATGCATAACTTCAAGAAAATTATAAGGATTTAACAGATCACTGTTTTTGTGTACTGTGTGACACTGAATCACCTTACTGGCTTCCCTTTGTAAAGTGCTGAGTAACAGCCAAATTACATCAGATTTAAATGAATTTAAATGGAGATGATGGTGCTCAGTGTCTTACAAAAAAAATCACCATTAAACTGCTATAATCAAACAATAAAATAAAACACCAAGTTCAACTGAGTAGCATGTGTGTTCACCAGTGTCAAATCTCTAAAAAAAACCCTGAAAGACTAACAACGTATTTCTTGCAGGCTGCATTCTTTCTATCCATCAGCTGCAAGGACATTAAAAAATTTTATTAATGATTCAAACACTGGACACCTTCTCTGGTTGAAGGCAAGTTGCTCACTAGTTTTGGTCAAGTGGCTTTTGGGAAACTTTCAGAGCAAAATAACCCAGTAACAGGAAATTGGAATGGAAAATGCCAACCATGCACAGTTACATTACTGCAGGAACTGAGTAACACATGCAAGACAAAGAAAAAGTCAGGACATAGCAAAGTAGCAATGGTTAAGAAGTTAGTAAAGTTTTCACAGTGTTTCATACAGCCTTTTACTTTAACACAAGTGCATCACTTACCACCACTACTGCTCAGACATTTTAAAACATCTCTTGGCCATGCAGATCATTTTGAGACGAAAACAGCAAATTACACATCTTAGGCATTTTTAGACATTAAGTACAACTTATAATTTTATTTTTATATTCAGTCTTATCAAACAGATGTTTTCAAGTAATATTCATTCTAAGTGTTGGGCTTTAACATTCCTTCCAATTTTGTTGGATCCTGAGTGCTAAATGCCCAAAGAACTGGCCAAATATACAAAGCTAACCTTTGTTCAAATAGCCAAGTTATTACATGAACAGAAGGTATATAGGGAATTTCTTGTTGGCTCTCCTAAATTTCTCCTTTCCTAACCTTGAGATGATCCTAACCTTGAGATGGTTTTGTTCAGCTGTTCACATACATCTTTGCCTCCTGGAAACATTACTCAGGTGATTCATGAAGAAGTAAAACTAGACTCAAGAACACTACTGACTTTTTTTTTTTTTCTCTGTCCAAAGAAGAAAATACACACTTTTTCCCCATTTGGCAAATTCTATTTGACGCCACATCACCACCACTCAACATTAACTCATACAACAGAGACTTACTCCACTGTCAGACACGTCAGGGGAAAAATGTCCAGAGGATAAATGGGAGGCTTTTTATCAGATATAATTGCTTGCTCATAAGGAGAGAATCCAGCTTCCCCTTTGTTATTCTTTCATAAATTAATAATTTGTTAAAATCATAGTCACAAGAATTTTAGCTATTACACAAAATTCAAGTTTAAAAAAAAACAAGAATAAATTAGTTACAGCCTTGTAAACAATTGCTCATTTATGTAACATATTTGGGGAAAAAAATTCCTCTATATAATAAATCAGACAGTACAAGGCACACATCACACTTAAGAATTCAAAGTGATAAAACCAGCAGATGCTTTCATCTCCTTTGTTCGCTGGTGTAATTGTGCTATAGACACTGTAAAAATATGTAGATTTTTGTTTACATTACAGTCATTTCAAAATATTTCATGACTGTGCTTTTTCTGGCAAAATATTTGTGCTATTTTACAGTACAGTATGATTTGAAGCTCTTGGAATGAATCTTCTCAAATGTTCTCTACAAAGCTGCCAGGGAAAAGGCCAGTCTTTCCATTTCGTTGCAGAGTGCCCTTGAACCAGCCATCCTCACGCTTTTTGTGTACAAAAACAATGTCACCTTCCTTAAGTTCAAGTTCTGCTTCGCTCTGAGGAGGATAGGATACCACAACCCTGTACCTGTGTAATTAGAAAAAAAACACCTTCATTTAGTTTTTTTTTTTCTCCTCTCTCCCCTCCTTTTTTTTAACCCAGTATTTTAAAAAATATTTCTCTGCCTGTTGAAGCTTATGAACACAGGAAACTGTCTAGAACTGTTTGCTGAGTATGTAACAACTTAAAAATATGTCTTGGACAGATAATAACAATAGCAACATAATAAATTCAAAGCAAATTCATGCATCTCCTATGATTTTTTTTTACCAAGATCCCTGTAAAATACAGACAGTGGTTAAATAACAGGAGAAAATTGTAAACATTTTTTCCAATATAAATTTGCAGACTCTTTCAGTCATCATGATTCAACAAGAATCAAAGCATTCACAGCAGTAGCTAGGCATAATTTTACAAGTGTCTGTTTAATTTTTTCTGTTTCATTATTCCAGTGATGGCTCTTAACGAAAGGCAAAGAACAAAAGGAGGAAACCAACAAAACCTATTAATTTGATTTGCTGTTTTAAATAATTTTCATTTTCCTTAGAAACTCTTAAGTCAGAACATATTCTTTGAACACAGCTGCTCAACTTGTGTACTACTATGTTAAAAACGATATTCAACCCAACAATTTTCTTAAGCACTTGGCAGAAAGTGTATTTTTGAGCCTCTCACAGTAAAATCACTTTTCAAATATGAGTGCATTAAAAAGAGGCTACACTTCTCTGTTTTTAACATGAGTAACACCACTCAATCCCTTCTTCCATAGTTTCAGTTCACATCAATGTAAATCTTTATTACTTCATACATTAAGATAACTATTATCTCAAATCTATTAATTATTATCTTAAAATAATTTATTATTTTAATAAATTAAAGTAAATGAGAAATGTGATGAGAAGACAAAGTAACAGGATATAGTCTAGTAAAGGATGGAATGGCAGTTGTAGCTCAATACACACATAATAAAACAAGTTAATTCTGTAATATTGAAGCAGACAAAGATACTGTGTTATAGTAGAATGTTTTGCTTAAGAACATACAAAACAAAAATTAAGTCTGTCCATACAGTTAAAAATATTCAGAAAAGAGTAGCTGCACTTTTTAAATAATTGAAGTATCTTAGGAAATCTAAGTATAGCAAAACATATTTGGACTTAATTAGTTGTCAAATGTTATATATTAGTGATTTATAAGCCATGACTTTGTTTCAGTTATGGCAATCCCCAGATTTCAGAGCATGGGAATTATTAGATTAATGCTTCATAAAAGCTACCAAGACAATTACAAGATTTATTCGTGTGCAGCTCCAGACTGCCCTGCATCCAACCTAGACCTCCACCAACTTCTGCTTTGGGCAAATTGGGTTTTAATAACTTAGGAAATGAGAACCAAATATTTTTAACAGACTGTAAGTTAAATTGAGACTGTAAACTGCTTGAGTTAAAACAACAGCCTTTACTCAGGCAGGACAGGGACAAGAACAAGATAGTGAAGGATAAAAAACTGCAATAAAGCTATGAAGAACTTCTGCTGTTAACAAGCAGGTTGCTCCCTGAAAATTAACCAGTGCACTACACAGTCTGTTAAAAAAAACAAGTTTCAAGAAAGAATACCTGCCTGCCTCATCTTGCAGTCCGTCAAACACTGCCTTGTAAATGTTTGACTTGAAATATGCTTGTTTTCATTTTTAAGTCTGTTTGTAACCTCCATGCTCCCCTGAATTGACAGACAAGTCTGTTCCCTGCTACTGCTTGTTCTCTTTGTCCTCCCTAGAGGATCATCAGCTAGCACAGGAACAGTTGTCTTGAGCTTTCCATACAGTGTCCAACAATCTCTGCAGCAATTTGGTACTTCTTATTAAATTTTAGTTTCCCAGCTATTTTGATACTCATCTTGAAATCTAGTGTCTAAAACAGAGCACAACAACCCTGGTTTTAAAGTGCTATTTTACTGTATTTTTCAATTTTTAATGAGAAGAAACCCTTCAGGCTTTGCACCTGTAAATCATGTGTCCTTCTTCAAATTTTCTGCCACATTTTACAAATCCTATTTGCCCAGAAAGAGGTGATCAGACCCAGACCCATCACAGATTCACATAATTCACATAGCTGTCTATCCAGATCACCTTGGATTAGCTATGGAACAAAAACTGGTTTTCCATTACTTATTTCATCATCTACAACATATTGCCCAAACTACCAATTTCATGCAGAATAAAAAGCTTATGCTTCGGCTCAAAAGTTCATTGCAAGGTCCCTGAAGAAAAATAACCATATTTACTAAGCATGACCTATGTTTTGGAAAAACTTGTTCATTTCCACATGTTTGAATCTTCCAAAACACTTCCTTGTTTGTCTCCATATTCAGTATTTGCAAATGTTTTCAATGACTGAAAGTCAAATTTGTAAATCTTTTGTGGTCACTCAATCTTAATATTTTACATGCACCTAAGGTATACAACTATGAGGTTTTCCCTTTCTTTTATTTTTGTCTTGTAAGATTTTTCATTAATTTTCTAAATATTATCCTAATTATTTTTAATCCGCTACTGACAAAATGTAAGTATTATAAAAAGAAAAGTACTTTAGCTTCCCAGAAATAGCCAATATATTTGCCACTGGTTGTTTGCTGATATGCTTAATGTGTCTGGCTATATCCCACAGTGCTTTTGCTTTGTATTTGTGAATTTATTTTTTATTTGGAAGACGGTGGGGGTCTGTAGGAGCATTTCTCCATTCTGATTTTCATTTTTAATATTAGTATTTCTCACACTTTTCAGTAACATGGAAAAGATTATCTCTTTCACGCGTTTTTTCATTTCTTCGTTGCTTCTGTTTCAGTGGACACAAAATACTGCTTTTATTCCCACCTAGTTGTGGTTGATTTTTGGACAATTATTTGTGGTTTTCCTGATCAATAAGTGGATAATAATACATTCTCACACACAGAAAATTTTGCTGAGAGAAACAGAGAAAGCTGGAATTACTACCATTACTACAAGTTAAATGAATAATTATTACTCAGCTTCTTGATTTAGCTTTTTTTCCTTGTCCTTAGAATTTTTACTTTCCAGCTTAAGTGTGCCCTGTTGTTGTGCAGATCTTGTGTCTTCTGAGTGAGTGCCTTGACTCCTACAGCTCACCAACGCCCATTGAGGGCACAGTGATCCTCAGCATTTAATTACCAGCATTAAATGGTGCCAGATGTGGTAAGGCTTGCTGCCCTATAAAGCCACTGGCCCGCTCACTGGGAGCAGATGTTGCACCAGTCATTTTGTGGTAGATGAAATTACTTAGGGTCACTTTAATCACAGAACAAAAGTACTGCTTTTCTTTTACTGTAATTGGATGAAAGATTCATTTTATAATTTAGGATATGCAGTGATGTGTATTTAGGTTCAACTTCAAGTCTCTAACACCATTGTGGAGTGCTGGGTAGTTTATTATTACAATGCTGTATATTAACTGTAAAATTTAAGGCTATTTAAGCAACATTTCCCTCTAAAAGAGAAAGCTCATGAAAAGAGCTTGAAGTTTTCTTTTAGCTTATATGGAAAAAGTAAATTCCTCAGGTAACTAAATTCCTGTATATTCATAGCATAGCATGTCTCACCTCTGGGAATTGCAGGGAGTTGGGTCTATCTTTGTAAAGAAAACATAATGATCCTTGGCCTTGTCAGCACTGCATCAATACAAGATATCACCCCAAGACAACGTGGGTATTGGCAGGAGAGTCAGAAGAAATGAGTGAGCCCCATTGCTGAGTCTCAGGTGACTGGAATTCTCCAAACTGGAATTCTACAGTTACATTGCAATCTGTGACTGGAATCGTGAGATGTAAGAGCAGAATAATCCTAGCAGGAGATTTCTATATTCATCAGCTTTTTGTTGAGCTTATCCTCATGAATATTTCCCTCCCCAACTCAAATTTTCACTGAAGATGCCACATGATTCTTCCAGACTGCTGAAGAGTAATCAATGCTTACACATTACTTTGAAGATATTGAGTACAATGTAAATGTTAAGTATTATTAACCATCACATTTTAAGAAATTCAGCCAGAGGAAATGTGCAAGGCCACATCAGCAGGGAAAAAAAAATAACCCTGTCCTGAAAAGGACAAAGGAAACTCAGATGAAATTTTATCTAAATACACTGACAAATATGTAACAATTCTGCATGACTACCACTGAGAATTATCTTGTAGCAATGCTTCTTCAGCAGCAATTATCACTTAAATAATAGTAAGGATAGAGAGAATGTTTGAGTATATGTTATTACTAGATCAATAAAAATATACAGCATCATTTTCTGTAAGTAGTTCTGAGAAAAATTATTTCCACCATGGAAATGAAAAAACTACAATTTGTGACGATAGAAAGAGCTTTACGCTAATATGCACTGGTTATGCCAGAATGAATTTAATATTATTTTCACATTCAAAGTGTAAAAACATATTAATGTGCCAAACAGACTTATGATAATGTGAAAATGAATTATGCTATTCTTAAAGAAGAGTCTTTCAGGTTTTATTTTCCATGTATAAATGTAAATCTATGTGGCATTCGCCGCAAATCTACTTCACAAATTCAGTATGAAATAGAAATCTCCTGCAAGGAAATTGTGTAGAACACAAATAACCTTTTAAAAAATATTAGAGGTATGACAGAAGTGAACTAAAGGACAAGTAGAAAGTTATATACTGTCTGGATTTTAAGACACGGGTATAGCTTAAGATAGTGGACTTCTGGAAGTATAACAGGATGCCCACACACCATGAGTTAATAGTATCAGAACAAAGTCTACAACAGTCAGTCTCGATCAGTTCAGTCCTAGAGCTGCTAATATTTTAACTCTACTATTTTTTCTCTGTACACCACACAATCTTGTAGCTGCTCCAAAAGAAATCCTATGACACTCCTCATACTGCTTGTCTGCTACCAGGAAGAATAAAAGACCCTATAATTAGGAAACTGCCACTTCCTTCACATTCTACTGAGGACTTGAAACTTGAAAAAATATAGGTGGACACAAAAGTCACAGAACATTTAAGCAACTGTCTGTCAGTCTGAGAGTCCAGACAACTGTATGTTTTTCAGACTCACTTGCCAGAGCACAGAGGCTGCCCTAGAGCCTGTGTGGATGCACAGCCTTGGGGCAGTCAAGCAGTAAAAAGTATCTTTGCAAAAGCTCAAGAAATCAAATATTAAGAAGCTTGCACATAGATAGATAAAGGTCTCATTCACCATATATTTAGGTTGGCAGTTATACACTGCTAATAATCAAGACTAACCTGATACTCATAAGTGCAAGAACATAATGTGCTTCTGTTTTGAAAAACAGGAGGCCTCTTTTGTCTATCTCAGTTCTCATACCAAACCTGTGATCATCATATTTGAGTGTCTATTCACTCAAAAACTCTAAAGTAGCATGAAAAGTAAACAAATACAAACATGAGTATTGGTTGATAAGTAAATAAAGAATTGTTAAAAATAAGTTTCATTGTGCTATAGAATCTCAGCATTTTGAAGCAGTCCTAACTACAAGCGTCGGAGAATGGATTTTTCCTGGTCTGCCCAAGCATAGCTGTGTAGGATAATTTACCTTTCACACACAAGAGGCCTGGATTCATTGAGGACGGACCCCAGCGATGAGCAAGGCTGCCGAGGCGGCGGGGCTATGGGAACGGAGGAGTCCAGGGAAGTGGCTTTGCGATGCAGCGCCTCCTGCGCCAGCCCCGAGGCCTCGCTGTCGCTGGGGCAGGAGCCGGCTTTGCTGTGAGCGCCTGCTGAGGGCAGCTCTGGCCCCACTGCACCTTGCAGGGCCAGCTCCGCTGCCGCCTGCTCGGCCTCCAGCGTGGGTGACGACGGAGGTGACAGTCGAGGCTTGCGTTTAGTGGATGCTCCAGAAAGTAGCTTCAGCAAACCTTTTTTTTCTTTCTGTAAACCAAAAGCGATGCTCCATTTTAGAACAAAGCTCTCCTATAAAGACTTTAACACTTCCTTCTGATAGACGACATCGTGCTCAGAGAGGACTCAGTAAATTACGAGGAGATACTTGATATTAGAGATATAATGATGAAAATTACATACTCACATTCTAAAGAGAAAAACAGCAAGTAATTTAGATCATAAACTATCTAAGTCCTTTCACTTTGTTAGGTTAGAGTTTAACTTAAAATGAAATGGCTCTGTCACAAAAGATTGTCTAGAAAATGGTGTGAGGAGTTAATATTACCACAATAGGAATCTATGAATAAAACATTTCATTAATGGATGTTTCTAGGAAGACAAAGAATCACTTCAAACCAAGCAGGGAGAAAAGTCTGCTCTGAAAGCTGCTGTTTAGGTAAGTTTCTTTTATTTATCCTCCTTTAGTAATGGAAGACCTTTATGATTTAACAAAAATTCACCCTGAGGGGAATGCACTGTGTTTTGCTGCTCTGCTAAAGGGGAGGATTGTAAACATTCTTTTTGCTTGTCCAGACAAGAATTCCTGAAGACTGTTACCTAGCCTGAAGAGAATTATTTAAGTAGCTTTTGTGTTTCTTGTCTTTTTTTTTTCAAAGGGTGTGGCAGTGATCTTCTTAACCAACCCTTTGACTGAGTGAATTTAGTGCTTATGAGAGGTGCCAGATTGTAAGCCCTGGAGACAAAAATAATATTTAACCATAGACAGAGAAAAGCAAGAGCAATGAGAATTTTTTTTTTATAGCCTGGGATGTAGTGGATTAAGTGATTAAAAATCCTCAGTCCTTTTTTCAAGTCTCCAGTAACTTAGAGCTCTTTCAGCAACAATCTGCTGTCTAGCAAATGTCAAAGATAAAGACAAACTCAGAGAAATTAAAACAATCCATGTATCAGCATCATTCACCTTAAACAACAAAGAAGTTTCCTCTAAGGGCACCTCAGTCTGGTTTCAATGTCTATGGCTAAAGTAATTTTAAAATATAGTTCTAGGCACATCCATTCAACAATAATAAAAAAAAGTAAGTAAAAAGTGGCTGACATTAGTGTACAGTTTAATATTAAAATCTTCATAAACTTCACATACTAAGGAGTATATGTGGCTGAAGAGTAGCAGGGTTAAGTCTAAAACATTCGCGATGCAAAGATAGTTGTCACAAGGAGAAAAAAGCTTCCTAACTACATCACAACCATAAAACAAAATCAATTAGAAAGCTGGAAGAATTTTTCTGACAACAATATAACATAATCACACGGCTTGGTGAACAGTGAGAATGAGTTTACACACATAGGAAATACTTCAAACAGAAGGAAGGAAAGCAGAATCTCTACAGACTGCACTGTCCTACATTTAAAAAAGATGGTTATGTACATTCTTTCTTTGCCCAATAAACATTGCTGGTAATATGTTTTTCATCATATCTCAGTGTGCCTTCTTAAAAAAATTCTGATTTTCATTTTATTTTGTTAGACTGAAATTTTTAAATTCCTGCAAGTTCATGTAGGTTTTTAGGTTGTGTTCTTAAATTTCTTAAAAGATTGTATGATGAAAATAGGAGAACTCAAGGGAATGATTTTATTGTCTACCCACCTTGCCATCTTTGTCTATTTTACTGACAGTAGCATTTCCACCAGCTGTTAAAGCACCCTCTGGAGATGCAGGAGCTCCAGGGTGAGTGTTTGCAGTTTTTCCACTGGTATCTCCCTCCAAAGATGAAGCAGCAATGTTAGGAGAATTCAGAGAAGCTGCTGTACATGGCAGTGGGATGGCTGAGCGGTTCACATTCACAGCCGTGACATAAGCAGCAGTATTTGTTAGCTGGGGCTGGAGCTGCTGGGAGGCAGCAGAGTGGTGGGGAATGATCACAGCTGCAGGAATAAGGCAGGTTGGACTTTGTGCTTGTATGGGTGTGACCGCTGCCGTAGGTCTTTCTTGACTGTGTGAGGCCACTGGAATAAAAGAATGAAATGTGAGAGTTCACCTTTCCACAAGACACACGAAGTGAGGTACAGTTACTGTGTTACAACTAATCAATCACCTGAAGTTTTCTTCTTACCTTTTAAACTTCCATTTGTACTACTATAATGACATGATACACACCACCAGATCTGTTTCACCTGAATAAAGCAGTTGCATATGCTACCCTACTTGCACCAGTATGCAATAGAAGAATAACAGCACTGCAACTTCTATGTTGTGGAGAAATCCAAGCTGCTAAGTCAAATGCTTCACACACAGACAGATGCAAAGTGAAGATTATGCTTTAGTACCTACGAGCTAGCGAAATACTGCCTGGAACTTGTTTGCTCCTTTTAATACCACGTGTAGTTTTCAGGACATATAAAGGAAAGTAGGAAAAAACCACACCTTATAGAAGCTGCTAAAAATACAATTAGATTGTTTCCCTAAACGATTCACAAAATCCACAACAGATTTCACGAGTCTTTCAAACAATAAGCGCAGTGGCAATTACTGCTATGAGTGCTTTCTCTGAAAACATAAGCTGCTGTCTCTTGGGATGTTTAAACACAGAAAGTGGATTTACTCATATCCCTGTGAAATAAAAGGAATATCTACACTGGAAGCTGGAGGACAGCACTGGGCTGAGTATATTAACCTGGATTGCAGTGCAAAGCTGCAAGCACAGAGCTTTGCATAAACTAATTTATCCTTTCCAAGAAGTAACGCTGCTGTTAAAGTCATCTGGTCAATCATATATGCATGCTGTTAGACCATTTCAACATGAAATGCAGACAACTTAACTGAACAATATGAGGCAAAATGTAGCACCCCAGTGCTGCACAACCTCTCTCCTTCAAATACTTCGAAACTTTCCATCTAAGAAGGGGTTGTCCCTCTAGCTTGGTGCATGTACATCTCAATTGTATCAATTTTTGATTTTTTAGATACTAATAGAGTTTCAGACTTGTTGTAAGTGAAATCCTGGAACCAAACCTCCAGCACTTGCCCTCTCCATTCTGCTTTCTACAAATTTCTCTGGTAATTTGTTAGATTGCAGCAACAGTGTATTAAAGAAGACTGACAAAGGTCCCAAATTTTATATGACAAGCCTACAGTATTATACCCAATTACAATCTATGCAGTAAGAAACACAAATTCTTTCTTTTCTATTAAAAAAAAGGCACATCACTTATATGCTTTGTCTAGTTTTTTGATAACCTCTTCTGCTGTAGCTGACCTTTCCCAACTCTTGAGTAGCATGAACATTTCAAAAGAAAGATAAGGAGATTATAGCAAGACTTCTTTTTTGTCAATAAACAATTATTGCTGTTTTCTTTTCATGAGACAACATCAGTTTTCCTAGAAGTAGCTGCTAGTCTTCAAGATATGTCTACACTCACATGCAATTTATGTATGACAAGCATGGAAGAGGTTTCTGGTTTTGTTTTCTTATTGCTGATGGAATTGACAGGAAAAATGCTTCAAGTCTGCTTTCATACAGATTATCCTTTAATGAAATAGGCCAAATATATGTTTTCTTTATAGGTCCTTCCAATTAAAGGATGCATCCTCCCCCAGCAAAGGTGAAGTCAAGCAATGTCTCACTAAGATAATTTGAAGAATGGTCCTTGAAACCCTGAGCTAAACTGAAGCTGGAGCCCTTCATTAACCTGTCAAGCCTCCCCCAAAGATTGGCACTCAGCAAATGTGCAAAGGAAAGCTCAAGAGGATCAGATGTTTACTACAAACTTCTCTGTAACGTTTGAACATAAAGCAGCCATTATTGCTTCAGTGCTCAGGTCCTTATAAGGGACAGATCTGTATTTGTGACTATCAACACACCTTTGCACAATCTAATGTTAAGACTCCGTGATGAGAGTCCAGTCCCTTTGGATTTTTCATTTTGGACCTGAAAAGTCAGTGGGAAGTATGTTATCACACTGGCAGCTGAACGGAAGTGTAAAAGCTTATTCACGTTGACAGCAGTGCAGCAATGCAGAGACAAAAAGGTCTCTGGAGCCCACAGGAGCTTTCTCCTTTGTGTTGTAATTTGCAAGCTCCTAGGCAGCTCAAAAGAAGGCTTTAGAGTAGGAACCACCTGTGCCTAAGAGGCAGGAAAGTACAGATGCTTTGCTTGGTTTCTCTTACCAGTTGCCAGCAGCATCTGGTTATTTTTATTTAAAGGCTAAGAATAAAGTTGTTACAGAGAACTAACACACCTGCTCCAGCTTCAGACTAGACTGGAGGAAGATGGGGCCAATTAAGGAAATAAAAGAACTAAAGACACATGTACATATCCTACCTTCAAAAGCAAACCTGGTGCTGACATGTGAACATGCACAGGGTGTTTTAGGAGATGCTTGACTCTGAAAAGTGGGCTAATCCATGGACCTTGAGACCATAAGAAATAACCCTTCTTAGAGAGATAACAGGGCATACCATTACCATTTTTTGCTTTCTCTTTTGCTCTGCCAATAAAAATCCAATTAAAAAACCCCTTTTGCCATGACGCTCAGTCAGGAGATCACACACCCTATTTCAAGGCTGAAAGAGGGAACATTGAGATAGTCTGAAATGGGAGCTTTCCTTTTTTTCTTTTTCTTTTGAGGCCCTTGAAGCAACTGGAACAGATTCGGCTCCAGTTGCATAGTATTTTCTTAGCCTGGCAAATCTACAGAGGAGTGCGTGGATTTGGTAAACAAAAACCTCTTGAAAACATCACTATCAATCTTTTTGGATCTGCATTTAAATAACAAGAAGGCATGTTTTACTATGATGTGGCCTGCCCCAGACAGTAAACGAAGAGTTACATCTTCCAGAAATATAGAATTTTATTACATAGATCATATGGATCTTGAAGCCAGTATAGCTTTAGTGTTTCAGAGTCAAAGCTGAAAGAAGTCACAGTCAAGGTTAGAGAACAAATTGGAATGCCTAAGGACCAACCCTGATCCAGAGACCTGAAAAGAAACACTAAAGGTATTCAAAGATGTTAGAAGATAATTTAAAAGTGAATGCTAAATTAGAGCAATCTCTAGCTCTTATGTAGTTAATACACAAAAAATAAGCTATGACTCAGATGTTCTTATCACTTTTATTACTATATGAATTGCATATGAGTGGGAAAGCTCAAAGAATGTCCCCATCGTAGATACTGCAGGAACAACAAAAAAAAGAAAAATTCCACCTGAAGTACTTGCATATAAATTCCTAATAATGGGAGTATGTACGTACACACAGTTGCTTAGAGGAGAATAATAAAAGACATAACAACTCAGACTGTCATTTCAGAAAACACTCAACTTCTAAACAATGATATTAAGAAAAGCTTCAAAAAACCTCAGCATATACCTACATAGACCCTCACTCCAGCTCTTTGTTAAGACGGACTCTACAGGTTGTCTACCACACGTAACAAATTTCAGGGTTTTTTTTACCTGTTCTAACTGCATTTCGAGCCTGGTTGACTGTCATTTGTCCTGTCACGTGCATAAGGACCTTGGTTTGTGGACTGGTTTGGATATGTGCTGCAGAAACCACTGCTGTGGGCACTGTGCTGGAGTTCACTGCCACACCATTCCCCTGGAGCTTCTGGGATGTTCCACTAGCAGTGGAAGGGCTGACCATAGTCACCACTCGTCCTGTTTGGCCAGCAGTAGACATGGGAACTTTTGGTTGTGATGCACTTGTCACCGTCCTGCCAAAATTTAAAGCAAACAATAAAAAGCAACTGAAAAAAATTAGCTAGTTACTAAAACCCACAGGTCTTCTATTATGCAATTGTAGCATTTAACTCAAGAACAGAATAATTTTGGATTTGAAACTAGCTAAACTATTTAGACACTTGTATAATACTGTACCTTGTAACTGGAGCCACGTAATTTCCAGGAAAAACACCAATCTTGCTTGTATGCATGGAAGTTCCCTTGAACCAGCCATCCTGGCAGCGTTCAAACACTAGGAACATTTCTCCTTTCCGCAGTTCCAGTTCATCTTCTTTTCGAGGAGTGTAGGGGTAGATAGCAATATACCTAAAAGACAGGAAAAGAGATTCAAATGATAAAACTAAAACAGTTCAAAACATCACTTGTGTTTTCTGGCACAGAGAGTTCAGTCAGAGATGAGAAGGCATGGCAGAAATGGCTGTGATAATCCATCACACAATTACAATATTAAAACAGAAGTTATGGTAATATTAAGGGGAAACAATTAGACAGTTAGGAATATCCTCTGAAGTGCACTTTAATAGAATGAAAAAGACTTGTAATATGACTGTCCATCTTCTTAATGAAGTTAGTGATCTTAATTAAGTAGGTGTTTATCAACTACACATCCCAGCATATCCCACTTTTCTTTCTCTACACCTGCTTCTTGTATCTCTTACACTTTGTGACACATCAGTTTCTTTTTTATTTGGAGAGCTGGGGAGAATGGAGAAGTTCTGATAGCTGGGAGTGAAAGATCAGTGTCAGAACTACATTTCAAACTGCAAAACTGGAAGCTCCTATGCAAACTTCAGTGCAAAAGAAAAAGATGTGTTACTAGAAATTGAAGTCTATAGGTAAGGTGGTTAGCAGCTAACTCACTTGTAAAATTTATTTCCTTTTATGTTTTCTAAGCAACACTAAAGCATAATACAGTGCATTTGAAATCATATTGAGAGTTCAGAAACATTTGCTTTTTTTCTTTTAAAAAAATTATTTGGAAAAAAAGCTTAAAAGAAAAGCTGACGCTCCTATAGTTGCATCTTGGAATGTTTCTAGGGAAATTTTCAAATAGGGTTGCACAGTTCTCTGTTATTAGAAAATGACACTGTTTTACCCACCACAGTGTTCTATTTTCTGCCACATGTGAACCTAAAAGAAACATTTGAACCATATATACAATTATTGACCCAGGCCTATGGAAAACAACATTCCAATAAACCCCATTTTCTCCAAAATATACTTTTCACAAGAGGCAGCCAATTAAGTAGATGGCTAGACTATCTCCTTTTATGAAAAAGGATCCACAGTTACTTGCAGTGCTAGTCTTTCCCACTCTCCTTGTGACCCCAAGGGCAAAAATTTAGAAAACAATTCTTTCACCAAAATATTTCTCTTGTGTACAGTAACAATAGCATTAACAGCATGCTTCTCCTTTTTACATTACATTTTTATTCCTTGCTGTCCACCCAAGAAACTTTGCAATATCTACAAAAATCCTTTGAAGGCAAGATAGGTACCCAAAGCAAGCAAAAAATATGCTTTAAAGGCAACACAAAAAGGCAACACTGGCAGCAGAAGGCTTCACTGGTACATGATTTAGCAGTGATCTACAAAGCCACACACTGAAGCTCTATGGAAAAGCAATTGATCTGCTTTAATTGATGTTCATTAACTTCCCTTTTAGTTAATTAATTCCAAATTTCATTAGTATCCTCATATAGAGCAACCCTTTGAAGACAGAGAATGGGAGTAAATGAGATGGGAACTTGATTAACTGCACTAGGTGCAATAATCCATAAGCACCAGTGTTAAAATGTCTGACACCAAGAAACAGCCCAAATCCAGATGCATCTGCTATACAAGAAGGGTGCTTTTTTGGAGTGGGAGGAAACCTGGTGGGAAGATAACAAGAACAGAACAAAAGCAGTCCTTATTCAAACTAGTCCTATTAGATGGTTCAGCATTTCCTGAATTTTACATTTTCTTTTATCGTTCTTATTTCCCAAGCTGCACACAAAGAAGTTTTCAAGACGAAAGATGTTGTTAGAAACACGTGTTAATATACCAAATATTTTCACCCGAAAGGATGACGCACGTTTGCTTGTATTACAAGTGTGAAGACATAATGCTAACTAGCAGCTTTCTGCCTTCATTCCAAATTGCCACCCACTAATTAAGTGCACTGTAGAATCTTCAGTCAAATTTCAATTGCAACTGACACAAGTAGTCTGACAGTAACACGTTTAACAGTCTAAATTAAATACAGCACTTTCTGTGTTTTGGCATAAATTATTCTATATGAGAATAGCCTTTTCATACCATACATAATGGAAAACATTGAATAAATTCACTCCAGTGAAATGACACTTTTGAGTTATCCAGTATTCAGTGCTAACACAAGGATTCATTCATCTTCTGCATGATAAATACTTCATAGTTTTGAAGTGAGTTCTTTCTATACACAGCAACAGCTGATCATATTTATCTAAGACATAAACAATGTTCAGTATGGGGCCTGTTTGGGGATATCACCTTTCTGCATGCTTTTTTTCTAAGTTGCATGCTTGGCTTTTAGGCAATTCCAGCAGAACAGAGCTAGCTGCCGTGCTAAACGTATGGGTGAAGTTAGTGATCTCGTTTCATTTTTCTGACTGGAGAAAGATTTCAATTTTACTCACACGCTTGGACGAGTTTGTTGTCGTAAATGTGCCACTTGGTCAGTGGATCCTGATGCAGACCTTTGTATGACACTTGTAGACTGAGGTCCAGAAGTGGCCGATGCAATGATTGCAGCAGACAAGAGAGGTGGTGGCGGAAGTGGGGGATTCATATTCTGATTTTTTAAGAACAAAAAAAATAGCAACAGATGATCAATATTGTTTGATGAGTTCAATCAGCTGGAAAATAAAAAAGCATGATATTCTAAGGAAGTTGAAAAAAGTAACTGAGTCCAGTATTGCATTGCCTACTGTTACAATATAACTGGAGAGTTAGCTTTGTCTCTATTTCTTTCAGTTTAAAACCTTGAAGTTTTGGCAGCTAATTAAGCAAATGACAAGCAATTTCTCAGTACAGGAAAAATGGTGTTTCTAGTTATAACATGTTTTAGGATAGGGCTTGACAAAAATTCAGAAGCCTTCCAGGAGGTAGATTTTGCATCCTGCTGCTGACTGTACTTCATAACATGATTGTTTTTGTAACCTGAAGCTGAAACATAATATACAATTCAGCTGCAGTGCACCCAAAAGCACCCCTTCTGGGGGAAATTTTCTTTTGATGTATGGGTTACAAAAGCAAGCACAATATGAGACCATAGTCACTGAGCTGTTGTTACCTCTTTCTCCTATTCTTCTCGTTTAGAGTTAGCTTTTGAAATTCAGTATTATCAAGATTGGTAATCTTTAACAAATACCCCAGTAAAAAGGCACCACAGATCATAATGGGGGTCCTGCCTACAGACTTCTGTGCTTTTTAGAATCAATGGAGCAATTGTTACCTTCTGCTCTGTAAGGCCTCAGACAATTCTTCAGGACCTTGTGTACTAACACTCCTGGGAAAAGGCACTCACAAAAGGAGAGCTTTTCCTTCCTCCCTTCCAAAAATAACTATTGTCTTACATCACACACCAAGAGTAATAAAAAACCTCCTACCTTTGAAAAAGTAAAACTGAATTAATTTCAAAAATAATCTTCCTAAAACTCATAGAACTAGAATATTAATTCACAAAATATCCTGAAGTAGTGCCTGGCACTTCCAATACATCAGCATATAAATGCACAGCATTACATTATCAGTTTTGATAATACGTAATTGAAAGTCGTTTTAATTCCCCTCAAACACTTCACTTCTAAAGGGTTTTGCCTTTTTTTTTCTATTTTTCTAAACAAAAACCTATATGGAAACTGAGTTTTAGTTCTACACTGTGTGATTATTACTCTGCTGCATTTGGTGAAAATGTTAATAAAAAGACAGCTCTTTAAACTAGTTTTACACTGCCAAGTCATAGTAAAGAACTGCATAATTAAAGACTTTCAAATCTAGAGAAAACTGATCAACTCTTACAGTGTTCCAGTCAAAATTGTTACGTTTAGCTATGGTGTAAATTGCATGTTATATTGTAAAATATTCCTAATTTATTTAAAGCTTTTTTTTCTGGTCATACATTAACACATTCTTAAGACCAAGTAGGCCTTCTGTATCCAATACTAAATAGAAATGACCTGCTGGAGAAACCTCACTGAGAGCTTTGATACTAATATGTTTTTTTTACAAAAATGGCGATTGCATTTGCTTCATATTCTACCCAACAATTTTTTAAAGTATCCAGATAATTCACACTAAAATACCAACATTTCTCTTTCAGCAGTTTTACAGCTGAAATTATTTGTCCCTCCCAGTTAGACATTCAATAAATGTCTTAGTTGAATCTAAGTTGAAGTGAGCATCTAACTTTCAACCAACCTATCAATAGAATATCAATTTAAATATTTTTTTAGGCTTCTAGATTTCTTTATATATGGTAGAACTTGTAAACCCACATTACAAGATGATGAGTTGCAATTCTTTAAAACTAAACCTATTCCTGCACAATATCAAGGTTGTCACAGTTCCATACTTCCTGCATCTCTAAAGATGCTGAACATTGCATTTTATTCATTTGAACACATAATATACACTGAAGCTTTAGCTGCAATAAAGGCACCTTCACAGATCTATTATACTCTGCTTTATTCAGGTTCTGCTCCCCTCACCATGTCTATCAGTATGGTAATGAGACCGGCAGTGAGCCACAGCCCAATTAAACTCCCAAAGACTTGGCAAGTACCAAGAAATCTAAATAAACTATTTGACAGTCTTAGAGGACTAACACTCCACAGCTTGCACTGCTACAACTTGGTAAAATAGATTCAAATGATCTAGCCAAGTTTTCAAGAAGTTTTCTGGCATGTAACCATTTTTCTAGCTGTTGAGACACACACCTACCTCCAGGGCACTTGCTAGTTTTGATGGCTCCCACAGTCAACATTCCGTGGAAGAACATACACAAACCACATGTGATTCAATAAAGAATGCTCAGCAATAATTAAGAGTATTTTAGGTAGGTGAGGGGAAAAATTTGAATGTTTCTGCAACTACTTTTCAGACACCAGGTGTACACTCAAGCATATAAACCAGCAAATAAGTGAGAAATTATTTTTTTTAATTGGAAGATGAAAAATTACATAATTTGATAATTATGTTACAACTTCAAAAATTATCTATAGTCATGCTCTAGAAACACATGCATATTACTAAACTTAAATATAATTAGGCTGCATTCCCATATCAATTAATTGAAGATCAGTAATCACCTCACTCAAAGAATAACAAAAGGCACAGCAGTGGAAAAGAACATTCATTAACAGTCTTCACTCCCACAACGTCTAGGAAAAAATATATGGGCTTGCAAAATTCCCTGAGGGCTAACAAATTAAGGCTAATGTTTAACAAGATTCCTAAACTATATGTTATCAAAAACAGGTCTCTCATACAAAAACCTCATTGTTTCTTCCAGCTGCTTCCTCTTCACAACAAAAGTAGATTTGAATTTTGGTTGATTAAAATTAGGACGGTTCTTATTAAAACCTCCTGACTTACACTATTGAACTTACACTGGAACTACATAAAAGAGCCAAACGTCATCAGTGTATTATATAACCCTCACAGCTTGTGCCTCATTAATAATAATTCAAACTACCTTATATTCTTCAACATAAAGAGCAATTTCTCTTTTGTGCATGGGAGAACAAGACCAAAAAAAATCAGGTGTTTTTTAATTTTTGAAACCTTCAGCACATAAGTGAATGCAAACCATCCAAATATAGACCATCTCTTTCTGCTAGTTAAGTGCACACACCAAGACACCATTTCAAAGTCAACATTCCCAATCTGTAGAAGTAGCAGTAAGGACATCTAGGTTGATTGCAATCCAAAACACTTTTCACTTCTCAAGAGACTATACAGGCAGACTGAAAGGAAGATAAGTTATCTCTTGTTGCTAGATTGTTTTTCTGCTGCTGCTTTTGAATGTAATTCTAACTTTGCTGTGGTATATTTTATTTGTTTTCCCATATTGTGGTTCAAATCACATACTTTAAGATTATTTTTCAGTAAAATCTATGGCAACTAGATCTCCTCCATTAGATAACTACCTTATAAATTACATCCAAGAATTTCCTTCCAAGTGAATGAGCCTTACATAATTGTATGTGCATATTTTCACCCAACAACTACTGAACTTGACGTCTGTTATTCATATTTTGCAAAGAACTTTAAATATATTAAACACCTACAAAGTTCAAAAATGCCAGTAGCCAAGATAAGCAGACCAATTAATGCCCCAATTAAGGGTAAAGCTGTGGTTGGAAGTCCCAAAGAACAGTGTAAGATAAAAGCTCTGACTGTGAGAAGTCTGTCTCAGTTCACAGCTTCTTCAATTTCAAAGAATCAAACTTCAAAATACAAGCCAAGAATTAATGCTGTTTTCTAAAGAACTGCTGATGCAAAATAAAACTTTGAAATAAATTATCACAAGTTTTCTGAAGGAAAATTAAAATTTGCTTAAACGATACAAGCAGTACAGAGCGTATATGGTCACTTGACAAGAGCACTCTCATTCCTAAAGCTTATTTGTACCAATTTTGGCTGAAACTTTGTAAATTATTTACTTCATACAGTATTGGGTACCAAACAGCATCTACAAGACATTATTATGGACAAAATAAAATTAATGCAATTGGCATTTTTGAACCACCAGAGCAACGTAAAAAACTAAAATGCAATCCTATACATGTACACAGATAAAAGACTCACAGACTCCCTTGGGCTAGGAATTAATCCAAACTATCTTAGAGAACTGTCTTTATAAGGTAGACAACAAGACAGCTGAAAGTTATCTCCTGTTGACAATAAAAATGCCATCTTTCTTACAGGACATAAGAGAAGACACTAGCTTTTCCTTGCTTTGAGATTCAGGACAGATAAATGTAGCAAAGATGCACAAATTTGGAATTACTGTAAAGGAATATATTATTCTTTTCTTCACTGATGGGCAATCATGCTGATCCTCTCAGATTTCTTTTTTCTCCCCTAATCTGAGTTTAGCATTATATAAAAGAAGTGTATAAACACCTTGCTTTCAAAGAACAATTACTTTCAATAGTGTTATAAACACCAAATAGTGTTATAAACACCAAAACGACTGATAGGAAGGACATCAAATAAACTACCTTCATGCTAAAGAGAAACTCATCCTGTTCCTATTCAATTTTCTTGTCAGTTGCTTAGTATTCAGAAATTAAGAAAAACAATCTAAAGGGAGAAACTTAGAGAAATACAGGAATTTCTACTTACAAAAGCGAAAAAATACATGAGCAAAAGGACTCAAGCCAACCGCTTCTAATGTATTAAACATAAAATCACAATTGTTCCACAGTTTAAAATTAACACTCAGAATGTCGGAAGGGTATTTCCGGAAGGGAAACATCTAGAGAAACAAGAATATCACTTTCTCTCTTGACTGGTCAAAACTATTTTGCACATTTCTAAAATGAAAACAAGAGTTGATGAAGCAAGAGGAAAAGTGTAAGTAAAAGATATATCTCACAGTCTGTAACTTCACAAACTGCATCATCATCTAATATCATCTATCATAAAAGAATACAGGAATAACCTGACTCTAACCTGAGCTGCCAGCTTGCATTTTAGTCATGCTGAAAACAAGTCAAGAAGAAATAGAACATGATGTACAGAAGGCTATTGACTTTTAACGAGGGTGGCAGAGAATAATTCAGGTTCTCAATGGGAATTATATGCCTAATTGGAAAAATAAGCAGGAACACGGTTATCACAAAGAGAAAGTAGCACCCCAAGATACAGGACAATCAATGGCAGCAGTTTCTCTCCACGCTGCATTTAGCACTGCAATTTAATTCCTGTGAATACCCATGGTGAGATCGCCTTTGAACAAGCTTAAGCAACTAAAGCACTCGAGGTGGTTTAATGACTTTGCACCACCACCAAACTAAAGTATTTTTCCATGTTGGCATCAAATAAAGAACTCTTGACTCTTAATAACAAACAGAAGTGTTTGTTATTGAGAAAGGAAAAAAAAAAAAAAAAAGCAGCTTCTGACAGAACTTCTGAAATTATGCATTGAATGCTGTCTGCTCAATCCTCTCCAAAACTTGGGTATCTCATAAATCAAATCAATTACTCAGTGTTTGCAGCATATATGTTAGCTAGACTTGCATTCTGCCTAACATCACCTAGAGTCATTCTGTTTGCTCAGTTCTCACAGGTATTTTCTGAAGGATAGGATGAAAGAAGTATAAAAAACTAAGTGGATTAGTATATAAGCAGCTAATTGTTTCTAGTATAAGATGTACAGCTCATAGGCAAAAAAAGACCTGAGGGTCCTTCCTGGTGGACACCAACTTGAACAAGAGCCCATAATGTACACAGGCTACCCAGAGAGGTTGTGAAGTCTTCATCCTTGAAGATATTCAAAAGTTATTTGAAAACAGTCCTGGTCAACTGGTTCTAGATGGCCTTGCTTCAGCAGGGGAGGTTGGACTAGACAGCCTCAAGAGGCCTTTCTAAACTCATCTGCTCCGTTTAAAATATGAACCTAAATATAATGAGATTATTAACTGTTTCCAGATTAGCAGGAGGATTACACAGATAATCCACAGATTGAAGGGGTCAACATTTAACCACAATAAGACAAAGCATTCCTACAGCTCAATCTGCCTTACACAGTATGGCAGGGCAAAAGCACATGGTCCATATAACTGTCAATAATAAAGTCATCTCTCTGAAGAGCAAAGAATGTGAAATACATTTACTTGGGTGAGAACAATTACTAGTTCACAAAAGATGACGAAAATTTGTGGCATCGGGCTGGATATTTAGCTAAACAGAAATTTTATGCTACATTTAGGCAAATTTTCAAGATATAAGAATTAGTCTAAAAAGGTAAAAGGATACTATCAATATCCTCTTCACTGAAAAAGACTCGGCAGTATTGCACCCAATTCTGGCATGTGCCACCATGCATGTAGCATGCCAAAAGGAAGTACTGGAGATAATTCAGAAAACAACAGCATCATAATTTAAAGGACTGAAAACTGTAACTTAAGAGTTCCAAAGAAATCTGTCAAAATGCAACCAAGCCACACCTAAGCATTTTCATAAACAACAAAAGTTGACACCAGAAGACAGACAATTGAATCTTAAATTTTGCAGACAAATGTGTAAAATTATGCAAATCCCAAAAGTTGAAAACAAAACTAGACCTATTCAGCAGCAAGGCTATTCATGATATTTTACTTGGTTTAAAGACTGCAAGGATAGACAGCTGAACGAGATCAAGTCTGGGGTTTTTTTGTTTGGTTTTTTGAGGTAAGTGAAGGTCTGTTATTCAACTGTGCCCCATCCCTTAAAAAGAACTTAATTTCAAGAACTCCTATGATTTAAATAAAGTTGCATTAAGATTCCTTAAAGATCTCTGAAAAGTGGCATCCACAATCTTTATTGCAGTAAGGCTGTGATGAGTACAGTATGATATATGACATTCCACTGCTTCTCTAACATAAGCATAGGAAATTAAGGAATTCCAGTAGGTTTTGGAAAGAAATCCTGAACTTTTTGAAGGAAATGTCACTTTATTTGTTCAAAGGAAACAGCAATACAATGTATTTCTTCCTTTAAAACATGGCCATTTGCTACATGTTTTCCTATTGATCTCCAAGAACCTAACTTCAAAATGCTAGACACGTTCTTCATCTGCCACAGGTGTACACACAACTAAAATCACCATTTAAAGAGGAGACAGCAGACTTTTGAAGCTTATTTCAGATAATCTTGAAAATCTCAAGTTAAGTAAGACAGAAACACCTGGCAGCTGTGGACCTAAATTGATGGTTTTTATAAGAACCTGCTTGCTTCCCCAAACTTTCCCCTCAGCATAATCTCTTTTCTATTAATGCTTAAAAGAAAGACTGTTCTGGAAGGAAGTGTGCTTCTCATGTTTACTAAGGAGAAATTACAGAGGAAAGCTGGAGAAATGGATATGCATTACAAGATCCAAACATTGTAGCAATAGGGCTTTTGCTATAGTTAAATTCATACCATTGTCTATCACATACACACAACTCCCATCAAACCATCATTTCAAATCGGTCTATTGAAACTTGAGAAAAAAAAATACTGTACAAGACCAAAGAAAAGTGAGAAGGCTGAGTTTTCTTAAGCAGTACTTACACCAAGAGCAGCTTGGTAGGTAATTTCCGAGGGGAAGGTGAAGGAAGGCCCTGTTGTGACTGGGCTGCTGGGGGGTGGAGTCACAATCAGCCCTGTAGTGCCAATATGAACCTGGGAGAGAGAAAAAAGGGTCAGTTCTGTGTAGTTTAGTAACAAGAGGTTTTGACAGAGCTGTAAGCTTCATGGTCAAAATCACCAGTATTCTACTCCTTGTAACCTTAAACTAAACCTAATTTTTAGTTAGATACTCACATAAACAGTGTTGGATCACGCTGCTCACTTTTTTGCTGACATTTCTCAATCTTTGGAGATACATTGCACCAGCTACATCAAACACACTTTAAACCAGTGTCAGCTTCTTTTTTCTATAAAAGGCTGTCAGATCCCAAAGATGTGCAAATAAAGCACATTTACGAACTCAGTTAAAACATCACCAATACCTCCTGGGCTCCATTGCTCTCTCTTTTCCCAAAGTGCAATCACTATATGAAACAGCCAATTTTTCACAAACTACGGATCAAACAAATAAAGTCAGTTAAATATTTCTACTTAATGCAACCAGATTAATATGCTACATTTCTGGAATTTGTGTAATCCTCGAGTTGAATATTTTACTTTTATAGCATGCACCTTAGTAAAATTCATTATTATATTCAACTTAGAAAAAAGAAATCAAGAAATTAAATCACTCTAGTTTCTAGTTTCCACAGTTTAATAAAAATCTTTGTGGCACTTTAGAACATAACAACTGCAAAAAAACCTAGCCTACAAGATCAAAACTATTTGCTATCATATACGAAGTGTCAGAAAATGTTTTCCTTAAATGTTCTCACATTGGAAGGTAAGTTTTTTGAAAGTGTATATTTATTATTAATTAGACATAATTAATAACTTCAAATAAGTAATCTGACAAGATCAGAAGCTTTATACTTACAGCTGGTATCATGTGAATTACCTGAGAGGGGGCACTACAGGACAGTCCTGTCAGCTCACTTATGCGGGCTGCTGCCGTTGGGTTGCTGGAGCTGATGAGGACAGGAGGACTGATTTCCATGGAGTGGCGATTCTGAGAAGATTGGGAAGCCTTGTTGGACATGGTGAGGGAGGTAAAAGAGTGTCGCTTTTTGGTGTTTTTCTTAGTATCGGTGTGCTTTTGGGCTGAATTGTTGTGGGCTGCCCCAGAGGTACCTTCTCCAGAGTCAACAGCAGAACCTGAGGGCTTGTCCAATTCTATCAACTGTTTGGCTGCTGTGTTAAACTACAAAAACCAATAACATGTTAGTATTTTTTTCTTTAAAAAAGTCACCTGACTGTAACAAAACATCTCTTTTCCTTTTTTTCATAAGATAATTTCAACCATGCAACTTAAAACTGTGGCATACCAACCTATTCTACAGATCAGTCAGTAGAGAGTGACAAATAATGCACTACAAACTCAACACACTTACTGTTGGGCTGGTATGAAATTTTACCATCAGAGGTAAAATTTCAATCAATAAAGGACATAATGCCATAATTCAGACCTGGATTAATTCAGCCATTAACCATTGCCTGTATCATCTGGAAGTCAGACTAAAACACAGCGGTCCCCTTTGACCTTATAACAGAAACATCTGTGTTACAAAACTTCTTCAATGTTTATGTCATTTTCAACCATTTTTTTGTTTTGTGTATGACACAATCCCACACATTTGCATGTGGGCTCTTGAAGATATTTCTCCTAGCATCCCTTGGTACTTGTGCACATCTCTAACACTACCAGCAATGAAAACACAGGCTTCCTCAATGCAGGTTTAAGAACACTGTAGGACAGACTAAATATCCACCTATATCAGTACACTGCCTGGCAACAGGCACCTATACAGGCCTAAGATGGCATAAGGAGAAAAGATACATACATGGGCAATTTTGTAGAAATAGCTTCTCAGCTTCTGAATTTTCTAACGTAGAGGCAGCATCTCTGTGCCATTTTTTCTCTTTTTTTAAGCTTAGCTAAAGAATTTTTGTTCACAATGAGATTTTCTATCTACTAATTTGTAACAGCAATACTACATTAAATGCAAACAAATCCTTCCTTTCCAATGAAGAAATGAGGAATCCCACACATTTTCTTCTTACAATGAAATGTAAGCCATATAATGGAGAGGAGGAGAGGAAACTAACAAACAAACCCTCTACATTTTTCAAACCCCTTTATTTTCAGAAAATCTTAGCACTATTAGAAATAATAATGTCAGAACGCTCACGTAATCATAAGCTGAAATAACACCAGCACCAGTTTTCTGAACATGTACCACTAAATATGAATACTGTTAGTTGAAAAGTGTAGGTGATTATGAAGAAAGGAAAGATCTTTTCTGAATAACATCAGGATGAAAGAATGAAATTAGTCACTGTGGAATTACTATTTCTATTCTTCAGCATATTATTTCTTCTATTTTTTTACCATTTTCTTGCAAGTCTTGAGATACCTACTATGCTCATGAAGAGTTTTAAAGTAGTATTTTACCCTATCAAAACTTTATTAGACAAACAACAAACTATAATAGCATGATAGCATCAACACTGATTTAAATGCAGCTCCCACAGATGACCAGCTTACATTCTGAACATAAGCAGATAACTATGGCTATAGATATACAAGGTAGTGTAAAAGAACAAAGATTTTTTTTTTTAATATAGAAGAGGTTGGCAAGTGATATTTGAAAGATGCCATCTGGAAGGAAATTTCATGCATATAGAGAAAAAAGATGAAGTTCAAAACCAGAACTACTGGAACAATGAGGAGTTGACATAAAAACCTTCTACACAAGAGGAAGAACTACATGGAATATACTGCAGTGGAGGAAGGGCATAATGGGGGATTTGAAAGATGATATGAAATCGAGAATACAAGATTTTTTTCCTAAATGTTCTCATTGTTGGTCCTTTAGAATGCAACTGAAGAGAACTGGAATCACAGAATCATAGAATCATTTGGGTTGGAAGGGACCTTCAAGATCATCTAGTTCCAACCTGTCTGCCATGGGGAGGGACACCTCCCACTAGAGCAGTTTGCTCAGAGTCCCATCCAACCTGGTCTTGAATACTTCCAGGGATGGGGCATCCACAACCTCCCTGGACAACCAGTGCCTCACCACTCCCACAGTAAAGAATTTCTCCCTAATACCTAATCATAACCTATCTTCTTCCAGTTTGAGCCCATTCCCCCTTGTCCTGTCACTACATACTCTTGCAAAAAGTCCCTCTCCATCTTTCTTGTAAGAAGGAAGGATAGGAGAAGACAATGTCAGAGCAGTAGACAATCCCACAAAAAAGGTGGATGCTAGATTTTCCTTCCTGCTATTACTCAAGATGTATCATATGGATCAAAGTAATGTTGTATTACTTCCATACAACAGAACATATAAACATACCATTTTCTCCAGTGAAGTTCATTATTTAGATGATTATTGAATTTTAAATTTAGATCAAACATACTTTAAACAGACTACTGAAAACATTATTTCATCACAAAACATTGAGGCTACAGGATATGAAACAAGTATAAAAAAATAAGACTAAAAAAGCCTACTCTGCTGTTCAGCTTGTCAGGATCTTATTTGTCATCATGACAAACATGCAGGCTTTTCAAATTCTAATAATTTTATCCATTTTGCACATTTTTTTTTTTCAACTCAGATTGAAATTCTTCACGGCCTTACTGAGAATCTAGGTATTCCATACTGTTGATACAATGGCTGCAACTGTTTCTATTCTTATGTAATCTACAACCTTATTTGCAAAGAACTACCTAATCAGAGAAGTTAAGGGATCAGAGAGGAATGAAAAGGAAAACCAAAAGCCACTTTGCTAACAGCACCCCAAGGTACCTGTTACACCTAATTATATTTGTTTACCTCCAGAAGCTATCAATGCCTGCAGAATCTGATTACTCTATACAGTGAACAACCTATTAGGGATAAGTTAAGGCTTGCCCATGGGATCAGTTCAAGACGGATTCAACTACAAGCAGCATACTGTGCTTCTTCACGCAGAGAAGCAAGCCAACGACAGTTGCATGAATCTGAAGATGGAAGAGAACTGATTACTGCCCTCCTCTTTGAAGTAACCTGGGGACAGCAACAGCTGCTGAATATTTTGCAGAGTGCAGTTTACTTCTCTTCCTTTAGAAGAGAAATTAAGAACCTGCATGCATTCTCCAATGAAATGGCTAGCAGATATTAAAGGTCACCAAGGGACTGAACCCAAGCCATACTATGAAGTGTTTCAATCTAGCATTCCTTTCTGCAACAAATACCTATGTATCTAGGCCCACAATTCCTCCATCAATTGTTTTCCTTAACAGACATATTTTCATTGAGGCTTCTTTACTTCAATCTTTAGATTCACTTTTTTTTCTTTTTTTCCCATTCAACAAAATCTTTGCTGTAACAGGAAGCCTGAAATCCAATTCCCTTTCCCACGAAACTCCAGGAAACTGAAGAACTTTCCAAGCCGGACAGGACAGAGGCAGCTGGCTGAGGTGCCACAGCAGGGCTGAGGCCAGCAGACAGATTTGGTCTGCCCGCAGATGTCTGCAGGAATTCCCACTACTGCAAGGTCTCTTAGAGTTGTGCTTTGCTACACTTATTTTAAAAATTAATGCAGGTGTTCTTTACTTGCACAAAAGTAAACAAAAGCTGACATTGTTATCTACTGACAATTTGACGGGAGAGTGACTTCTTTTCCCTGATTTTCCTTCTATTCTGGGCATTTTTTTTATATTTGTTTATGAAGTGTTAAACTAGGTCAAAACATCCAATTTGAGGTCTAAGAAATGTATATTGCACCTGGAACTGCAATCTATGCAGAAAAATTCTAATAGTATCTGTTCAGTTATGAATAATCTTTCTCTTTGGAACAGAGATAACTATAAGTGTCAACTGATTTAACAGAATCACTCTTAAAATTTCTCTCAAAATGTGTTCAGTCTCACTTTTATTATTACCACAAATTTAATAACTGAAAGATAGAAAAGATCAGAGTAGTGAACATTGAATCATAAAAGGGCAAAATTTGTCCTCAAATAGAATCAGAGACTTTCATGGACTTCAACATTATCTAAAATTTTATTCTCACTGTACAAAAAATATCTCAATTATTACACCTATACTACAGAATAAACAGCACAGACTATGCCCCTTTTATAGTCAATGACTTCAGATAATCTCTAGTAAATGGAGCTACTAATTCCCGTTTTTAAACAAAAGGATGTGGACTAACACACACAAGGTAAAAGGTATGTCTGTCCTTATAACATGATAGAATTCCCTAAAAATAGGCAATGATTACAGGATTGGGAAATGCAATGAAATCTACCATATAAAATTATTTTTAAAATATTAATTACTTCTCATCCTCACTGTCTTTCATAAAATAGGTAAGAATGGTTTGCTATACTTGTTTCTATCAGTTGTCTGTATATTTTCCAGAACAATAGTTATATACTCTCAGAAACCAGGCATTTCAAAATTCAAGCCCATACTTTACTGCACATCTCACACTGCCCTCCACCACAGTACACGTTTCAGTTTAGTATATACTGAAAAAAACCACCTATCTGATTTGAAGTAACTCTTAGGGTATAATTTATCACTCTAGATTTCCATTCCACTTTAGTGGGGATTTGAGAATGTGCACTTACTTAAGTGTTGATCACTGTTTTAAAAGGATTTATTGAAAATACATTTTCTTAGTTGATGGAATCAGTCTAAAAACATTAACATAAATATATTGTGTGACTTTCAGTTTTACATATTTTTTTTCAAGGCCATATCTCCTTTTTGTAACTTTTGTAGAGATAGAAATGTAGTTGTTAGCTAAATAGCTCAAGTGGCAGCCCTAGAAAAGGGCTTTTTCTAACAAGGCTAAGTAATTTAGTTTGAAAAAACACTACAAAAAGCTTTACTAGCTGAATTGAAGGGGCAGTTAATTGCATGAAGCTAGGAAAGAATACCCAAGGGCAAGAAATTGTTAAATTGGCTTTTTAAAACTTCTTAAACTGAAGCCAAAATTGCACTAAGCAAGTTGAAACTTTTTTGCTCTTCTTGTTTTTACAGTCATGTGAAATTTTCTATCCCCAGATACAGATCCTTACACGAAGTCAAAAAAATAAATATATCTATTTTCCCTTTTAAAAAGAATAAATTCTATTTCAGATGAAAGCAGTAATCCCATCTCATCATGGGATTGAGAAATTAAATTAATCAAACCTGACTTCATTCTTAGTATGGTAATACATTTCTTCTGTGACCTGAAGTACATATTTCTCATCCCAGAGATAATGTGAAAATACCTTTTCCTTTCATCATTCTGCCTCAATTATTTAAATAAAATACTGTCGGTCCAGGGAAGTGTATCTTACCAAGTATGCACAGCATACCTATCAGAAAAGGAAACTATTCCAAACCTTTGTATCTTTCTGTAATGCAAATTTGAATAATCATTGTGGCTGTACACACTGTTCCTAATCGCTGATGTCTTTCTATATAAAAGATACAGCTTTCAATTCTTAAAATTTAAAAGGCTGGAGAAATTTTCTCAGCTGCTACCTGTTACTGTAAATTGTTATGACACATGACAAATGCAGAAAGATAGAGAAGGTTTTATATATTGCTCTGCTGATGGAAAAGCTGATCCTTTACCTGTTTAACTACAACCTCCTTTTAACAACATCCTTTGATGTCCTAGTTGTGCCAATTTGGTTTTGAGAGGTGGATATTAGGGACAGTGCAAAGCTAATTATTTCTCCGACTTGCTGACTACGTTCATCTTGTGGCTAAGTTTGGTTTGGATTGACAGCATGACTCCAGTATTAACAAGAAAACACAGTGACTGCCTCCAATTACACTCATTTCAACTCCATTCAATGAAAAATAGGTATCAAATAGCTAAGTGAAAATCACTGGTTCAACTGCTGAGGCCATTAACTTTCCCAAAGAGTATTTTAGGTCTAAGATTATTTATATCTCAGGTTATTTTAGAATCATCACCAGTACTGATTATTTTTCCTTTCAGAAAAGGAAAAACACACAGTGGGCACAGCCTTATTGAGGATCCAGCTTTACTCACCTCAACATATGAAATTGGAAATATTCCTATCTTGTCAGCCAGCATTCCTTCTGCCCAGTTTTCATCCACACGGCGAATTACAGTCAGAACATCATCCTGTGTGAACATGCAGTGGTTATGTCTCCCAGCTCTAATTTAACTTTTCATTTAATTTTCCTCCATAACACAGGAGTAATCAGAGAAGGCAGGACATGGACAAGAACCGCAGAGAAGGCACTCTGTAAGAGGGATATGCTGCTTTTGGGGTTGAAGTCAGTTCAAGCTGTTATTTTTCCTATACTGTCAGAGTTCAACTAACTGCCCACATCTCAGTGATCTGACTTTGTCCTTAGTGCCAGTCTTTCTATCATGTTCAGTCCATGTTACTCATCAGCTCCCGTTTAATTCCTTGGCATTAATCAACAGAACCACAACCATTTTCCTTCTCAACTGACTCATCGTCTAACCTTCCCTAGATGTTGTTTTTCTACTTAAGTAATTAAGAACATTGGTAATGATGTGACTTCTTTCACATCTGCAATTTGAGTGTCTCTTTAGAAGATGGAATGTTTTTCATTCACAACATAGGTTATTTCTCATAGATTAGGAACATCACTACTGCAAGTATGAAAAAATGCATTCTCAGAAATAAAACATCAGAGAAATTATATGTAATTTAGAAAGAGAATGCAAAACTAATCAATATGGGAGAAATACTTGCAGAATTATGTGTCCTTTTCATATGTGTGCAGCTCCAATAAGAAATGCAGATAAGACTACAAAACAGTAGTATTATTTCTTATCCAACTGAAGGAAATTATTTGAAGAAAATAGTAATTGTATTCTCTTTTTACCTTTGCAAATGGTAAACAGTCTTTATCTGCTTCCTTGTCTTTTACTTCAAAATCATAAAGTGCTTTGCACTGAGGCGGAGGTTGAGGTAAAGGTTTAATAATCTGAACAAAATTGGTAGGAAAAAAGCCATGGATGCCATTGACTTCTCCATGATACCAATTTTCATCCACCTGTCGACGTAAAATGATGATGTCTCCTTTACTGAATTTAAGATCTCCAGGTTCTTTTCCCTCGTAGTTATACAATGCTTTGGCACATGGTAACTGAGGTACACCCTAAAGAAAAAGAAAAAATAATAGATCATTAGAATTAGATGAGCATTACTAAATAGAATTTATATTATATTTTTGGAGAGTATGAAGGAAGCTGCAAAGTATGAAATTGCAAAGTAAAATTACACACATTTTATTGCAATGATTCTACTGATTTTAACCACACAAGTGGGAAGAGCTTCAGTTCTCTGCAGGCTCAAGATCCCTCTAAGTTTTATTATGATTTTTAATCACACAAAGTTGCTAGACACAGGAAAGGCAGAAAAACATAATACTTTAACCCTCATGTACTAATTCACTAAGATTAAACACTAAAAAAAAACAAAGCAAGCAAACTGCAAAACAACCTGACCACTTGAGAGACCACTGGCAGAAAAACGCTGCTAGAAAATACAACACTGGAATAAAAAATTTGCTACATGACCTTTAAGGCAGTTTTCCTGCCTTTCTTATTATCTTCCTCACCTTATTTGCTTCATGGGCAGAGAAAAGAAAGGATGAGGACATAAAGGAGGTATTTTCCAGCTTGAAAAACAAATTTCAGTTTATTAAAAATGAAAAATTTCATCCTGGAGCAATTCTTTTCATTCACTTGTTTATTTAAAACCACAGCTAATAAGAATTACTGGAGAAGATCTGTTGAATGTGTGCATCCTTGGGTTTCCTTCATTTGATTCTTTCATAGCATCTGAAAACTGTAGATCATGGGTGCTGCTCCTGAATGCAGATCAGAAGGATTGGAATTTAACACTGTCATCCTCTCTTATATACATTGCAGGTATTATTTTGTAATTGTTCAGCCTGTATTTCCAAATTTTGCAAGAGAGAGCCGTAAAACTCTACAGCTCTAATGTTAAGGCTACTGCCTTCAAAACTCTCTTTTCTCCAAATTTAAATACCTGGAGGGGTGCTTATCCCCTTAATGATGCAAACAGCAGTAACTTGCATTACTAATATTGTCTTTCCAAAGCAAAGACAGCCTTTATTGTCACACAGAGCACAGTATTTCACATCTTTGATGCAAGCCCATATGGAAAAGGCAACAGATAATGAAATTCAAGGTTGCCAATATTATTTGCCACATCTGCCCTATGGTATGTCTCTCCTCTCAAGTCTTCCGCCAGCTCAGATTGTAAATTAGAGTTGCACTTCCAATATCTCAAGAAGTCACACACAATGTAAGGAAATTCTCAGAAGGAATTATCACTTTTAAGTCTGTCCATTGGGCATAAGACAGAGTTTGTGATAATGTATATCACATTTAACAAAAATTTATCTTTCAATATAATCAAAATCAAAGTTCATTCTATTGTCTCCAGGTTGAATATGAAAAATATTATATTAGCAGGATACAAGCAATTGTTCACAACTGCTGATCTCCAGAACAAAGCATATAATATTTTTTTCATGATCACAATTAATCACATCAGTGCACTATGATGATACGCTATGTACAAACCTGGATACAGAAAAAGACACCAGCTAGGGAATTTGTGGGCCTCAGCCAAGTAAGGGGAAAATTAATGGTCAGAATAGAAGAATTAAAAATCATATATATGTGTGTTTGTGTGTGTGTGTATTAATTTTATGTTCTCTGCAGAATACACAGAATGAAGGAAGCAGTCAGCGTTGATGGCGTATGAACAAATGCAAAGAGGAAGAGGGGAGAGGAAGCAAAAAGAAACACACCTCTAAATAAGAGAGGAAACACTGCTTGCTTATCCCTTTCCATCACAATAACAAACAAGGAAACAAACATGCAAACAAGGGGATTAGGAGCCAAAAATTACTTGACTGAAAGCAGGCCCCAAGCATTCTACAGAATACAGAAATCTCTCTTGCACTGGAGGTAATAGTTTGACTTCTCCCAGGAATCTCCCTGTTGTCCTGGGAGAAAGTTTTCTATGTCCTCACGCTGAGGAATAGGTTTAAATCAGCTTTGTGTATAAAATACAGTTGGAAAAATAAATCTCTTTTAAAATAAACAAAACAATCCAGGAGTACCAGTGCAGATCATGTCAAAGCAATAAAACTCACTAGTCATCATTTAATTGTTAGAACTCCATATTGCATTTATGCAGTTTATTACAAAGGCTCCCACAAACAAATGTGCATAGAAAAGTACAAACATCTGTTTGTGCTTTATAGGAAGTTTCTTTCCCAGTGTAAAGGTTGAGTTTGTGCAAAGCTTATTTCCCACGTTAAATAAAAATGGTTCCAGTCCATAATTCCAAATAAAACAAAGTTCAACAAAACACACAGTTCCCAGTTGGACTCCCAGGGACTAAAGAGAAGTAGTTAAATGACTGAGGGGAGAAGTGGATGACTTCCTTCTGTCCCAGAGGGAGGATGAAGTGAGAAGGAGTGGGTGCAATGGGAAGGGCTGCTTTCAGGGGTACAGGATCAAGAGCCTTCAAGCACCATCTTCACATTCCTCCTCCTCTGAGCAACCTGGAGCCACGGCTCGTGGCAGGCGCCTTCCAGGCCCTTGTGGTTAGGCAGCTTCAGCCCCCCTTCTGCCCCTCTGGCTGCTCACCAGCAGAGATGGCCGTGAGGTTATGCTGAGCCAGAGTTTACATTTCACTCCATGTCTCTCACTTGGGTAAACATGAAAGAAAGGCTTTGGAAGAAAAACTCTGCAGCCTACCCCAAAGTTTACAGCTGCCACTTACACTGCCAGCTCTTTGAGTAAGCAACAACAACAACAATAACAATAACAAAACAAAGACAAAAATACTTCCATTTTAGGAAGTTAAAATATAAAATTCAGAAAGACCCCACACGACAGGTTCTTAGAATTATTTCCTTAGTCCTTATGCAAAAATATCTGAACTTCTAACGCTACTGCTGATAGACAAGTGTTTAAATTAATTTTTAGCGAAGGCATGGATATACATATATTTCACATGCCAGATTCCTTTAAAAAATAATTCATGATGACATCAAAACAAATGGCTTAAAAAGAATATGAAAAAATGCATATGCATACATATATGAGGCTCAGGTTCCTCAGTTTTCTTCTCCTAACTCAGATATTTTGTCTTAGAAACCTACAGAATGCAAAATTTTGCTCTTTGGATTTATACCTTTGTTTTCAGTCACCTTATTTCAAACTTTTATTTTTTTAATGGGCAATATGCAACTGTATGTATTTTTCATAAGCTTAAGCCAAGAGAAACTTATGTCTGCAGAGAAACACGAGGTCTGATTTCCTTTAAAAAGAAGTTTTGGTGGCAGAAGCCCAAATGTAAATATGCTTACGCTAGCACAAAACATTGCTCATTCTGTACTTATTGCACTTGAAGAACCAACATTAGCTACAGTAGCAAAAAATAGCAAACCCTCTGTCAAGGAAATGGATGGAACAGATGCTGGATCATCTGCATCTCTGTTTCTTTCAAAGCCTCCCAGACACGGTGCTGCTGGTTGTCACTTTTCCAAGCAAGCAAGGCATTCCTTGCTCTCTGGCTGCAAGATTGGGAAGCAGCCTGAGCTTCCCCGTGAGCCAGTTGAATTTACCCAGAGTAATTACACTGGTTTCACCTGTCTGAGCTTCTTAGACAGTGCATGTTTTCAAGAGGCCAGGAAGTAGTACCTTTTATAGTACTGCTTATGTTGGTAATAAGATACACAAAAACACTTTTCTGAAACTGGCTACATGCTCTATCAGCTTCCAGAAAAATCCAGCTTGCTCAGATATCTCAGCAGCAGCTTTTAGGCCTATCTTTCTTTACAGAAAATCTAAAACCTGGAAGTTGATCCACGTCATGAGAGGATCTCTAACATCCATTATTTGCAACTTTCTTACAATGAAAGACAGAAAATTGACTTTTCTTCACCTACATTTTTGTTTTCTTTCCATGCAGTTCCTAAATCAAACCAAGTGTCATATTAATGACCACAACAAGATGAGAAACTATCACCAAAAAAATCTCAAATTACACAGCAATGGAAGTACAGTAAGTCTAGTGATACAGAGGTACATTTTTCAGTCAACTCTTTGTTTTCCCCAAAAAAGCACGATTGTAAGACATACTTGACTGTTTGTGAAAGGTGCTTTTACATAAGGATAGCATAATGCTAATGTTTGCAGCCAAAACTGGTTTGCAAGGCAGATTTGGGTCAAGTGAGTTCTTAATGTTCTCCAGTAGGTACAGGTAAACTTGAGATTTCCTCTTCAGACTCCTAGTCATTCAAACCTTTTGAAGGACAATATTGCTTCTTTTAATCTTCTGGTCTATTCTGTCTCATGTTATTGCTTTCTTGATTCAAATCTTTCAAATGCATCCTTCCTATTACTTTTTTTAAAGTATATTTTTGCTTTCTTGCCTTCTTTGGCTTTACTAAGCTGTCCAGTCCTGCATGCAAGAACATCCCCTTTCACATCTGTATTTTTTTTACATGTCTTTCATCTCACTGGCTCCAATAAATAGTTTCAAGTCTTAATTTATAGCCACCTGAGCTGTGTAATTCAATTTTCTTTGTTTCAGCCTCTTTTGTTCCTTCTCTGCTTGCATTTAACTTTTCATATATTTTGAGACAGAGAGCACAGGAAAATAACAAAGACCTTTTTAAACTGCTTATATTAAAAGATGTGTTTTCTCAAGTTGGATTTCCTTCTAAAGGAAGGAAACACATTCCCTGTGTTAAGATACAGATATATTGCTTTGGCCTGAAAAAATTAAATACTCAGTTTTGTAGGACAGACCAACCTAGAGACGATAACATTTGAAACTAAATCTCCCTGTTCCCTTTTTGAGCTCCAGAACACAAAGTGTTTCCATAATCCAAGAAGTATTTTAAAAGCTGGCTCCCTGTATTTACTTTTGTCATCTAAGGAACAATTCAAACTAGGTCAGATTTGTGCAAAAAAAGGCTGACTTGATTGTTATTCATCTGTACCCAACACTAACTTGTCAGCGTCATCAACTTTATGTACTTCCACCATCAGAACTATCTCAGAAGCCTGCAGAGGTCATCAATACAAATGAAGTTTTTTCAGTTAAAGTCTCCGAGATCCTGCTATCTGGACGACAAAAGTAAGATATTTTTATGTCAGCAGGCTGCATCGAGTTGCCAGTATACTGTAATAACCACAAAAACAAACCTTTGGTAATATCTGATATAAATTACTATTGTTCTAGTGAATACAGCAAACCAGGGTTTGGGGTTTTTTGTATCAGAGTTCACTAGAGTAAAGAAGTGAGCAATGTTAATGTTGATAAGCATATTCATTTATACTGGTCTCCTACAATACAGTTGTACTAAATCTCATTTTTCTCTGCACACATAAAGCAAAACATCAAACAGTTGACTTAAAAGAGTGCAAATTTGTAGTTGTTTTGAAATGCTATATTCAAATATAGTTACTCGCTATACAGCTTTTGATTTTAATAAAAGTAGAAGCTTAGCATCAAGAGGAAACTAGCTAGCCAGGTTACCCTGATCAAAGAGATCAGGGTTTGAAACCCAGCTGTGTGTAACTTAACCCATATAACAACCACAATTTTGAAGAAAGATTACTTTAGGAAAAATACCAGGGTGCACAATAAAAAATATCATTAAGCCAACATATTTATTATTCTTTTGGAAAAGCTGACTAACTGCAATCGGTAAAACTTCTAGGACCTTGATAAATGAGGAAACAGGATTACATTTTTACTGTTGCTTAATTCAACTGAAGTTAAAAATTCTTTAGTAGACTGTACTAATTTTTCAAGATTTTATCCATCTAAGGCAGGTTGAGACACCAATCGCTCCTAGAGCCCTTTGCTTGACTCTTTTGAGGACTCTACCAGCTAACTTTGCTCTTAGTAACTTGCAGAAGAATTTCACAGCACAGACTCAGAGAAACCTGTATTTTATAGCAGATGGGTAGTTCCTTTATTCATGTAAGCAATTCTTGTATGTTCTTTTAAGGTAAATTCTCAATGGCCTATTTGAAGTAGCCATTTTATTAAAGCACTTTTGCTTCCTCTGTCTTAACAGCTTCTGGAAGAGAACATTTTGGCAATTTTTTCTTGTCTGATGTTCAGAAATAAATATAAGGTTGTTTAATGTAAGTATGAGCAACTCTTTCCCACCAAGTTGTTTTGAAATTAAAAGCTGGAATACAGGAGAATGAAAGGAATTTAAAAACGTTGCCTTGAGGCCTAAGCAATCACACTAATAATATGGCAGGTTAGGAAGGGGTACTTACAAAGCTATCCAAAGGCACTTCTCCCAGTCCCTTTCTATGTCACACCTTTGTAAACACTTTTTTTTCAAATTAAAAAGTGTATCTTCAGAATGCTGCCTTTTTTTCTTTGCCTAGTCAAAATGCAAAGTTCTCAGCTACTTCCTTTCCCAAAGTTTGTTAAGTAAAGAAAATTCTGAACACTTTCCACTGAACTAAACTCCTAAGTTAATAAAATAAATAAATAAAAAATAGGAAAAAGTGAAGGAGAAAATTATTATATCCTGCAACAGCATGTCCCCAAATATTTTAACTGTATGCACTTGAAATGTTCAAGATTGCTTCTCCCACAAGCAAACAAAATGAATTATGAAAAAACTGCTCAGCACCGGAAAGACTGAGGAGGTAACTTTCAAGATGCAGAAGAGAATGCAGGTCTGTATTGCTGTTGATTTGCATATCAAACAATTCCATTCCAAAAGAACACTGCATACTGCAAGAAGAAGGAAAGAGAGACATCCACCTTTCTTGGCAAGGTTACATCTACAACTCTGAGACTGGATAGTGGGATTTACAAGCCCTACTCTAAAGTGCCACTAACTTCTGTACGTCCTTGAAGAAGTGTCAGTGTGGGATGTCAGAATATATCTAATGTTCCCCAATCATATACAATTTCTCATTATTAAAACCCCCATGAACATCCAAAGTTACAAAGGCAGGAAAGTTTTGTTGTTCCAAATTCCTCTACCCTTATAAAACTGCAGAAAATTACCTCCCAGTTACTAATTTCATCTTTTTGAGGAACAGTTTGGAAAAAGAAAAATAGATGCTGTTGATTACTAATCCACTAATGCACTTTTTATTTTTATCCAGCTGGCTTGAAAAAAAGTCTTTATAAATTTAAGACAAACTTTTTTATTGGTGGGGGGAGAAAAGAAAAAAGTGAACTGGAAAAATGTAGCGAGAAAAGAAGCAAACAAATTTTAAAATACCATTATAAAGTCTACGAAGGTCAAGAGCCTGACAAAGACCTAGCAAAAGACTTTGAAATAGTATGTCTCAAGTACTTTCCCGGAAGCTCAGAGTACAGAACTATTTGCCTGTTTAAAATACCTAATTGCAAGACAGTACTTTTGTGTTTATCAAGAAGCCTCATTTTGCATAGTTATCTAGTAAATGCCTTTCATAACGACTCACTCCCATCCAAAATCTTTCACAGAAAGTGCCATAACTTTCTGGTGCGAAGAGTTTCTTAAATATCACTTGCTTTTTCTGCTTATTATATGAACATAAAATCACAAAACAAGAGAAAAGTAAACCCTTCTGGCCACTACCAAAATACAGACCACATCTCAGTGTTAAACTCTTTCCCTAAATTCCTTCTTCCATGGCTAATACATAGCCCTCCCTTTCACTCATTTTAGTTTTCATACAAACTGGAAATTACACATCTTTGGTATTCTTTTGCTGCTGCCTGAATTCATACTTATCCTTCTAATAGAGTGATTTAGAATTTACTTTCACTGTCAAAAGCCATAAATGCAATTGCTTAAACAGACAAATAATTAATTCCCAAGCAAGGTGTGTGCCATTCTGAGCTCCAAGTCCAGAACAAAGAGAAATTATCATGTAAACTCAAAATGCTTTTCCCTCCTTTTGGCTTAATGGGAGGCAGCTAGAGAAGCCACAGACCTTCATACACCCTTCTACAAATAAAGCATCAATAACTGCAACTATTATAATTTCAAATCTGCCCTACTAACTGAACTGCCACCTAACCTTGTAACAAATTCTATCAGTCACCGAAAAGGGAAAAAAAATTCACCTAAACATCCAGAAAACAACATGACAGCTGGTGAGATTTCTGTATCATGTGTAGCAGTTAAAGGTATACGGTCAACAGCAATCTCAGAGAAAGGAACGATCTTGCAATGCTTAGAAACATCCCCATTTGGTTTAATACATTTTTTTAATATATTAACACAAAAACTCACCACATTAGAAAGAAATAAAAGGGAATCTACATAAACTCAAAGGGCATTGCTAACACCTAGAAAAGATTCCAGGATTAATGCCATACTACCAGGTTGTGCTATGCTGGAGTAGTGGTAACAAATTGAACTATGTCGTCTGCCAGTCTTTTCATAGCTAATCAGAGTACATTAATGCTTTTGCATTAAACAGAAGTCATAAATATTGCAAAAGTAGATGCATTTTACTGACCACATATGAAATTGTCTCACAAACTGAACTTTACAACAGCACTTTACAAATCACTTTACAAAACACATTCTGTGTGCTTACTTACGAGAAAAAAACCCGTTAATCTACTTAGTGTAGAAGATTGGAACATTCAGTTTCACAACAAATCCCTGGGACACAGGAGGCCCTTGTCCCTATTTCAGGGAGCTGATATTTTAACACAAACTTCAGAAGTTCCAGAGGGTTTACCAACAATATAAAAATTTAAGAGTAATGCTCTGTATTGTTCTAAAGGGTTTTACACTTTGAAAATGAACATAAAGAAGCTTCTCTCAATGTGATGTGCAAATGAATATGTTTACCCCTTGCACCAAAAAAAGGTGAGGGAATTCCAGATGAGAAGACAGACTGAAAAAAGTCTTAGAAGAATAAACGAGAAATGAGATTGCTAAAAGCAAAATCTTACTGAGCTTTGAAGGTGAGGAGTTTGAACATGATACAGGAGGAGCAAAGCAGGGAAATGATTCTGAATAAGTGACTTGGTGAGATTATTCTTGGTGAGATCAACATGAAGAAATGTTCCTTTAATCTCTCAAATACTTTGCTGCCAAAACTTGAGCAATGGGAAATCACAGAGCTGCAAATTAAGAGGTTGCTGCATTTTTTGATGAAAACCTATCAAGGTTGACAGGCCTGACTTTTTATCTGAGCATGCTTTGCTTTCCACTATGATCAAGTGTGAATTTGTTCCCCACCAAAACAGTACGAGCTCTAAAATTACAAAGGCACTGTTAATGGTATTTAAAATGAGAGTAACCACAGGCATCTCTTCTGAATTTTATTTTACAGTCCTGAGATAGCATCTGACATTCCATTACCTTCTGAAAGAGTGTTTTTAGGTTTATTTACCATCACTTCAACTATTTTGTAAATGCTCAGGTGCTTGTTCAACCTTCTGAACGAACCCAATTTCACCAGCACATATTCTTGTCAGGTATTCCCTGCAAACCTTTGTTGCCAGAAACTGGGGGGACTTTTGTTAAGCTTAATTTGGGACTGGTATCATGTCCTCTTTCTTTTAAAACCCCCTCACTCTCTTGAAATTCATTTGGAATCAATTTGATTCCTTTAATGTCCTGACTTCAAACAGCTTCTTGCCAACTGCAGAAAAGAAAAGGTGCTAATCTTACCTGTCACTGTACCACACACGAATATACATTCACTGCATGCACAAAGTAAATAACAAACTATTTGCTATTTATTCTTACTCATCTTTTAAATTTTTCATGCTTCAATGCAAAAGATTTTTATGGTACTCGAAGCAGCCAGTTGGCATTTTGAAAAGGCAACTAATCCTGTGCATCTTTTTTTTTTTAAGATAAAGTTCCTGTATGCTCTTTATTATAACAAAAGAGCCAGAAGAATGCTACATTAACATTTATCTCTTGTTCAGTGACAAGCTGGAGTTTGCACTTCCTGGTTATTTCATCCAGTCTGTAGAAGCAGACAAACAGCAAACGAGCCTTCTGCTCAGTTTAGTACTAATCGAACAGGCTTGAACACACATAGTGCCTACAAAAAAGGATTATGCTTCACATTTCATACTTTTCAAATTAATCTGTTTTAGCACAAAAGTATTACTATAAAAACCCAAACTGATCTGCATGTCTTGAGTTATGAGGTCTTGGCACCACCATAATCCCATCTGCTGTCACTGTACGTGTACAAGCCCTCCCTGAGTTCTGGCTTTTTTATCCTCTACCTTCATGCTCAGTGTTTCTCAATTCCTTCAGCATCCTTCATCCTCACTTGCACCTTCCCCACGCTTCTTTTCTGCAGGGGAGGTCAGTGAGGAACTCTGCACTGGGCTCACCAAGCCATTCTGCAAGCCTATCCCACTGCCCCTGCTCTCACTGTCCCTGGAGATGGATTGGCTCTGCTCTGTAAGTAGTGCAGAAAGCCATATTCCATATGTTTATCTTAATCAACCCCTTTTTCCTTTAAAAGTTGCCACTAGTTTTACATGGCAGCTAGTTATGAAGCAAGATAATGAACTCCAGCACACCCTGGCCAGGTTTTCTCCCAAGTTGCTCAAGCCTAGACTGTCCTTCAGTCTAGGTGTACAGGAGTGCCTAATTCTTACAGAACTATCAGCTCAAATGAAGCAAAATCCCTCAGTTACTCTAACTCTACCATCAGAGGCAGGGAGAGTTGCACAAGCAATACACAAAGCATAACTAGATAATTCAGGGTGTACAGACAAGGATTTTCCATTTTGCTTTTCAATGCAATTGTTTCTGCAAAAGGTTTGTTGTAGTTTTAAGCACGACAGATGAGGAAGGGTTAGAAATGCTAGGCAATAGGAGGCTTACATTGCAAGGATCACCTGTTTACCTCTCAGTCTTTTACTGCAGAAAATGTTATCAGAACTTGGGTTCAAGGAGGTCATAGTTAGTCTGATTTTGCTGATACCAGTTCTGCTCCTGTAGTCCACTTGCAATGTTACCATTTTATTAATAGCTGGTCACAATAAACAGAACAGATTGCACTGCGACATAGAAACTAGGAGCTGTTACATGAATGATCTTTCAGCAACTGTGTCTGTTACACTGTGGAAGGAAGAGGAAATTTGACACTAACAGGTTGATCATTACTATGCTGTCACAACACAGATTAAAACTCCATGTTTACATGTGATTTCATCAGGAAATCTTCCACCATCTTTTGGTTTTGTATTTGGTAGACATTGCCTATAAATTGTAACCTTTGAGTCTTACACACACAAAGCTTCTTCTTGAAAGTAGTCCTCTACTTCAAAATACACATCCTTTCCACTTCAAGCAACAATTTATTAGCAATTCTACTCTATTGTCATATGAATTTTACTAAAAGCCCTTCACCTCTCCGAATGTTATGAGAATTTTGTAGTCACTTTGTACACCAGCATCTGAAGTATCTCTTGGACCTAGACCACAATTCATGAGTCTCTTATCTATAAAAAACAAGTTTATACAAGGTTTGGGCTTTTTGTACTCTCAAGTATTTGAAAAAGCAAAGTAATGGTTTCCCATTTTTCTATGATATAAACACAAAATAAAACAATCCATTCTTTCATCCAGTTGAGGAAAAATGCCTATTTTACTTCCACAGCAAAGAGGGTTTATATTTTATACTATGAACTATTTCAGATCTGCTTATAGTTTTCATTTGTGTTCATGCCATAAATGAAAATGTATGCTTCTATATAATGATTTTAATCAAATAGCTATATGAATGAAAATATTTAGTAAGTATAGCATATTCTGGTACACTTTTCTCTTTTTTCATTTTGGAGCAGCCTTAACATAATGTAATGCTTTTTTGATTAAATTAAAATGGAAGGTGCTCTCCAACAGTGGTCTACTCGTCCAAACATTCCCTGGAATCAGAGTAGAGTTCACTCAAAGTATTTCCTCTGAAGAAATACAGGCTGTGGCCACCAAGTCCTCAGCATTCACTGTTTTTCTTCTATGGATCCATTCCCACTATAGATTACTTGTAACATAGATCCAGCCAAAGTTTTCCCAGCCCAAAGAAGTTTTTAGTCCTTTGGTTGTAAAATGTGATACATGCCATGATCTCAATGTTTTCTTTGACATAATTAAAGCAGCTCTTACTCCAGCCAGGTTAATCTCATCAAAAGTTTATTCCATGGAAGTTAATTTCATTATATTCTTCCACTGGACAAAGGCTTCCTGTCTTTGAGACTCCATGATACGCAAATTAATAACCATCTACTTACATTAACAGGGATTGCACAGAATAATTATGTTCCATAAATAAATACTCAAGAACAGCTTACAAGAAGTACAACTTTCTCATTTAAATAAAAAGTATTTTAATTAAGCAAGTGCAACCATAATGCATTATTATGGGAAAGCACTGCTCTGGAGCCAAGAGTAAAGAATCAGATAGGATAACGAAAGGCTGATGGTTCTTTAATTCCCTTTCTTAACTATTCATGCTACTCAACTGGTTGAGATATATTTGGAAAGCAGAATTCAGTCATCCTGCTTCAGAGTTCTCTGACTCAGACTCCACTAAGGCCTGATGGAAAGACAGCTCCTGGAGCAGGACTCAAATAAAGTGAAACTCCACCTCTTTTTGTCACCATAGTAGGACAGCTTGCACCTTGAGGCCCACTGCTAATGGAGCTGGTTTTTGTTCATCTCTTGTATGAGACTGTAGCTTATTTATAAAGAATCAAATGGATCAACTGCTCTTAAAAAAACCCACAAACATATAAGAAAAGCCCTATGAATCACAATGACATGAATACAACCCTCAGCTTTGTAACTGTTCCACTCACCAGATTTATGTGAATTCATGCTGACACAGAAATACGGACCTTAATAAGGCCCTGCATATTTATTCTTGTAGGTACAAAACCTCCATATGGTGAAACAACACTTGTATCAGGTCATTGTACACGCTGTCATTACATGCTTTCAGTGATCCTGCAAGGTAAATACTCTTCAGTCACTGACTTGAGCTCAAAGTGAAACAAATTATCTTGTAAGCAAAACCCTCTTCCATGTTTCTCCCAACCATCCTTCCTGTCAAGGTTTGTTGATGTTCCAGTTTTTCTCTATTCACTCAACTCTGTTCGCTCTTTTTAGGACGGCTGAGGTTTAGGATTTGATGTGATCCTAGACACGGTTTGGAAAGTATTGTATAGAAATACCAATTAAATTCTGTCCAAAATCTGCAGCTTTCAACAGAGCTTACTCACAAGTCTGTCCCTGAACTTCCTCAAACCAGTATTTAAGGCTGTTTCTAAAGAGCCCATTAAGGCTGTGATGCAGAAGAACACCTTTTCCAGAAACTTTAACTGAAGCCATTTATCCATTAGGAGATTTTCACTGGCATGCCATGCTACAATGATTTAGATGCTTCTTAATGCACTTGCGCACTCATGGTAACTTTAGTCTGTTATTCACTATCACTCTTCTGATTACAAAAAGCTGTCATTTGTATTAATTTTGCTATTCTTTCATTCTGCCACTCGCTATATGAAACTAGTACTGCTAATTTTTTTTTAAGCTTTGAGAAAGTAGGCCTTTTTGAATCACCAAACATATATATCAGGGGTTGCTTATATCGAACAAATTGTTCATTTTTTATAAGCAACCAATAATTTGTCTCAAACTTCATTATGACAGTCCAGAATTACTAGATTCCTGGACTAAGAAATTATATTTCAATCATAATTTTTAAGGTTCAATACATTCTAGAAAATTAAAACAAAACATCTATATTTTAGAAATAAACATTATGTTAATACAACCTGCATGAGATCTTCAGCATTAGACTAATGTATAGAAGAATTTCAGTCTGAGACACTTCTTCCTCGATATCACATTAAAAGCTTAAGCAGTAAATAATTTTACATTTTTAAGCCTTTTTAAAAATTTATTTAAGGAGTTGAAAACTAATTACATATAATCTTTCTCTTTGCTGTCTTCTCCTTCTAATACCATTTAAGCTCTTCTCACCTTTCCCAACAGATAAAGTTTACCCAAATACGAAGTCACACTGATCCTATTTCATAATCTCTATCAGTTATGAATCCTGGACAGCAGCATCCAGACTGCAAGAATACATGTATAGAGTAGGTGAAGTGCTATTCCTAAATGCATTCAAAATCCTTCCAATACAACAAGGTATTGTTTACATCTATCTGCAGATATTTTCATTGAAAAAAAATGCCAATATTCCCTACACCAGAAGCAAACTCCAAGAAGGTAATTGGAAATTTGGGGTTTGCCAAATCAGAATGGTTAAATTAATGATACCATTAATGCCTCCGCACCACACAAAGTAAGATCTCCTCAATACCAAAGAGGAATCAAGTTATATGAACGCAAGTTTTGCAGCTGTGCAATATTAACACAGAAATGTCATATGAATTACAATTGTGCCAATTTTCATGTGATTTCATAATTCAGTCACATAATTCCGGTTTCTGTGACAAGTCTTCTGATTTTAGTATTTATTTCAAAAGCCTAGGCTTTACCGTTATTCAAACATATGCCCTGATGCTTTCATAAATACATTTAAAATTCTTTTAGCTCTAGAAATAGAAACTAGAACTAGAAATAAGGTTTTGAAATGTGGAAATTAAAATAAGGTTACCTTCAATCATGACATTTTCTTTTCTTTAAACCTGAGTTTGTAAGGCATCCCCCTACCATCCTGAATGTTTTGAGCTGCTGGAAACAATGACTGAGTAGTCTTTAACATTATTTATGAGACTTGAAGTGCAAGAAGAAACCAGGAAAAGATCCTTTCAAAGCTTTGTCTTCTCTACAGGCAACTCAAATCTTCCCTATTAGTAGGCTTGTCTGAAGACTTCTCTGGATCCCTTAACCGTCTGTGTATAATTAAGGAAGGAAAGGCCAAAGAAATAGTTTTCTGTGATAATTGTAACGGGAGTCCCTATTTGCTAAAGCTCTAAGACTTCCCACTTTTTCAGTACCCTGGATTCAACCTGTAAACTCTGCAGACTGAGGAGGAAATCTAAACACAAAAAAGAAGCCACAGATTCTCTATTTAAACACAGCTTAAGATGCAAAAGCCAGGCAGCTACTACTGTTCTTTTACCAAAATATCAGTAGTTAGTTAAAATACAAAAAACAGAGGAAATCTCTTTAATATTATGTTGATTATCTATCATAAATTCCTGGCAATGTTAAAAAAATTAAGAATACATAAAGTCTAGCTAAAAAAAAAAAATACCCAAAATAGTGTCTTAAGCATATCTTAATTTTTTATTTACATTTTTGGAGAACACCAAGAAAAGTCTCTTGTGGCACACATCAGGGTACTTTCTTGTAAAATGTCTCCATTTTGGTTTGAATGAAAGTGATCATCTCGCAGTACAAAAAAATTCTACCCTTCAGAAAACATTGGTGTGACACCATGGTGCTCCTAAATATTCTGCTGTGTACATGCACACACTTCTGCAAACCTCATTTATCATCCGCACATCAGGCAAAATATATTGCAAATTTATTACATTGCCTAAAGGAAGTAAAACACATTATCTCATTATTCAGGTGTTCAAATTTAATTTCTTTTCAGTTTTTAAGTCTATATTAGCAGCTTATATTTAATTTAAACTTCCAGATAAACAGTAAATAATTAGCTCTTTATAAAAATGGCAAGAGAGTATTTCCTGTGTTTCTTGCATCACACTATTTCTGTAGTTTTCAAACTTTCAGCTGGGAGTGCTTAATATATCTTCCTATTTTTTTTTTTTTTTTTTGCAGAGCTATACTGCTCAATAGTTTGGTAACATAAGGTTTGACTGGTGGACGTTCCAATTAAATCATTTAGATGTTATGAAATGTCAGACATGGCCTCTCCTCTCCCTTCCTTAAAAAAAAAAAACAAAACCAAAACCAATCAACCAAACATAAAAGACATTTCTGGAATGTACTTACATTGTTTGGTGCAAGAAAACAAAGCACTGTATTAAACTGCCCTTGCAAATACACTGCTAACTAGTTACAAGTGAAAGCTTCTCCAGATTTGTAAAATGTAGTACAGCTTAGTTTCCTAAATTTCCTTTACCTAGATCTCTAACATCGTCCCTAAAATCACACATACTCAAATGTTTTCTGTTAAATTCAACATGAGTCTCTGAACATTGTACAGAAGAGTTTAGCACAAAAACATATCTGAAACAATGGCATTTCAGAAATCAGCATTGTTGTCATTACAAAGGAGGATGTATTTTAAAAGCAAGTAATTGATTTTCTTTTAAAATATTAAAGACAACAATAAAAAAGCCACGCAAACTTTGGAATCTTGTTCTCAACGGCAACAGTTATTGTTAACATCTGCTCTAAACACGAGCTAGAATATAAACCTTAATAATGTGGATGAAAATTCCAAGATCCGATATGACTTTACAGGAAAGAAAACGGATTTGTATGAAACGTTCCATGTCTCTTATGGAGCCAAAGGCAATTTTTAGCTTGGTTACATTTGAATAGGAATCCCTGCAGTCTTGGCCAGCTCCACTCCTCTCTCTATCAAGCTGTATTAAAACAAGCGGGCACAAAAAAAGGCAGAGTGCCACATTAGTGCCATCCTCTGCCTGGCTCTCTGTGGCTGCTGGCTGCTCACTGAGCACATGGATAATATGACACCAGCTCCAAGTGTTCCTGTTCCAGATGGCTGCTAGGGGACATAAGAGTGGTAAGGGACACTGGCAAACCCCAAACAGTGGGACCAGTTAACACAGAGAACATGAAGAGGCATCACAGGTCACTCCAGGCCTAAATCTTAATCTAATGAAAGTTAGCAACCTCCTTAAAAAGGAGAATGAAAGCTGAAATGCCTTTCAATGAAGTTACACATGCACAAATTGGAGAAATAAGGTAGGTAGTCTTCTACTCTTCCCCAGCCAAAGGAACAAAGGAACAGGATCAGTCTTTTCCTTTGCTTGGGATCAGTGGTTTGACTGTTGCAGTTTATCCCTAGCTAATATTCAACGTGCTGAACAAAGACCAATCAGCCAGTGAAGGGAAAATTGCTAGAAAGCAAACATACAGGCAGGGTACCAAACTAACAATTCCACTATAACCACAGCTTCAGCAACACACAAACTGAGATAATGGGATTCACCTGGTCTTTCTAGGGAAGACAGTTCTCAGCCTGTGCTACCAGACCAACCACTTCATTTACTGACAAATATCCATTATCTTATATTCCCTTTGTTAAACAAAATTATCTGCCTTGATAGGCAGTTACGATTCTAGACTTCCTAATGAAAAAGCTCCTAGCTGAGAGGACAGTAACAGGCACACCCACCCTAAATAAAGCAAGTCTCAGTTCGTGAAATGTGTTACAGGGTGACCACTGTAAGGACATAAAGACTTCTGATAGGCAACTCAGAGCACCAGGGAGCCTCAACACTTGCAGATCAGAAAACCTGGGAGCAACTCATTATTTAGCTGGCTCTTAGTAAGGACCAGGACTACCCACATACACCCAAATAAAAGCTCCTTTTAACAGTTTCTGGTAAAAATGACATCATTTTGACTTTAGCTTGGTTGGTATTCTCAAGCTGTAACTAAAGGCTTCAAATTTGTCAGTCATTCACCTGAAATAATTTACTGCTTCTTCTGAGCTGTTACCTTCAATTACATCAGTGTGGCTTCACAGTCAGTGAAGCAGGCTGGCGTCCTAAAAATACCAGACAGGCTGTAATGGTTTCTGAAACATCATGTCTTCTCACACCCATGAAATTCAAGAACAAATGCAGAAATACAGTATTTAAAATCTTACTACATTACATATTTAAAATCTTCTACAAGAATGGACTGTTTCCTGCACTCAAAATGCCCCTTTAGAGAAAGATCTCACATCAAAAATAGGAAGGCAAAGGATCCCAGTCTATTTCTCTTCAGAGAGGTGATAATCTATTGGTTCATTCACAAGACAAATTTCAGATTTTCCAGAAATGAAGCTGATGTTTTGGAGCACAAAATGTACAAAACTACTTGTTTTACATAACCATAGAGAGATTATTCTTCCATTACATCACTCCCAAAAGGTCATTGTAATGATACTTCATTAACAAAGGTTCAACTGAAAGCCCTCCTAGAAGTTAGTTTTTTTCTCCTTAGATGAGATTTTGATACCCAAGTTAGCCCAGTAAGTAACAACTCAAAGTTGAAATATTAAGCCTTTTTTACTGCATATCATTAATTTAACAAATTAAATTACGCTAATATATAGAATGCTAATATAGTTTCTCAGCTTTAGTCCTCTGAGATTATATAAGTAAAATATAAAGTCAAAAGAAAAATTAGTCAGAACAAATTTTAATATATTTGGACTGTATAAAATATAACATGGATCTACCTCTACATAGACACTTTGCCTTAGGGGTTTTTGTTGGGTTTTTATATAGTTATGCATACACAGAGGTTATAATATTAAAAATTGGCTTGAAAAATCTAAATGTAGTAACAGAGAAATGAAATTTCACCTTTTAACATTAGAAGTTGAAGAAATCTGTATTTTTCCAAGAGTTTTAGACCTCCACAAATTATTTCAAGCAACAAGATTCTTTTTGTATGGTTGCTTGGTGATTAATAGATAAAAAATTATATATATATATCTCTAAGTACTATCACTGTGACTGCAAGGACTTGCCAAACTTCCTCTCCTCTTCACATCTTTGTAACAAGTGGTCACCCTGGAACAGTTAAATACTGTACAGGTTAAGAGTTTTATGCTTCTTCTGTCTTCAATTTTATCTTCTGTTCTCCATAAACTTCAACTTGCTCCCTTCCAGTCTTTGAGGAAGAACAACTTTTTTTTATACCCCATTCTGATAAAGGGTTCAAAAAACGCAGTATGATAAAAAAAACACCCCAAAAACTAAACAAAGCTCTGTTAAACTTCTAAAGCTGTTAGTTTAGCCGTCTACCTTTTAAGGATGTGAATTAACTATTTTTTTTTTTAACATTAACCAAACAAATAAAGCGATGTTTTGGATTTGGGTGGAGGTTTATTTTTTGGGGTTTTTTTGTTTGTTTTGTTGTTGTTGTTTTATTTTTTGGGATTGTTTTGTTTTGTTGGGGTTTTTTTCCACTATATCCAGCAATTAGTTTATTCCAGCAAAGACAATAGTTCTGCATCAATAACACTCCAAATATTTGTTGTTCTCTGCTGCCTTGCATTTATTACAGCATACAAGTATTGTTTGTTTAAATCCCCTAGAATCTTGATTGTTTCCAGGTACACAGGTAGATCCAGATAAGTGGAGTGGGGAAAGGCTTTGAATAATCTGTCTGAGCGCAGAAGAGGCTTCCACAGCAGAACTCCACACTCAGACCAACTGAGCAGCAATCCATCTCCTCAGAGAGTTCAGCAATTGCTCTGACAAACAGATAACAATCTGCTCAACTAGTCCCTTCCAGAAGAATCAAAAGCTCAGTTTTGTTGTGTTTCATCCAAAGATGAAGTGACACCACAGAAAACTGCACTATGAACAGAGAAAGCTTTATGCCAAAAGGCATTTGAATTTATTTTATTAAAAGATTTACAAAATAAGGAACTTAATCCAGAACTTGAAGAAATGAAGGATGGAAAAGGTAGTAGGAAAAACGAGAGTGACAATAGGAAAGGCATGCCCTTTGCAACTTAGCAGATCCCTCCACAGAGTCAGTACACTGTTTTTAGGAGAAAGACACATTTCAGCAAAAATTATGATTTGAATCTAAAGAAAACTTCTCTCACTAACTTTAGGAAGTGTTACTATTTTGCCTTGGTTCCAGACTGAAAAATCATGCAAAGATTTAATAATTTTCATTAACTGGACTGATAAGACCCCCAATTTCTGACAGCCAAGTAACTGGCTTAACAAGTGTCATCCCACAGATCATGTCAGTAACTCCCCCCCCACTCCTTTTTTACCAAAGGGATAAAAAAACCTAACAGAAATCCGTAAGATATCATGCTTTACTTCATCTGTTCAGGCAACAGGGGAAAACTAATAGTTTAAAAAAAGCCCTCTCTCTTAAGACAGAGGAAAAACATATAACACAGGGATTGTATTTTACCTATTGGTGTCATACTCGGATCTGAAGATGAAAAGCATTTTAGTTGAACAACAAAGTAACCCCTCCAGCAATACAGAAAGGCTGGTCTCATTACTTCATTACTGAAACCAACTTACACTTAGACACCAGGTAGTTCTACCGTCTCGCCCTTTCAAATACAATTCAGATTAAAAGCCAGTTAACATTACATACTCAAGTCCTCCAAGTTAGTAAATTCAGAGAATGCTTGCAGAACTTCACATTAACCCCCTATCAAAACACAGTCTCTAATTATATGATCACTGTTTTAACTTTCTTGAGAGGCGACTGCATGACATTGTTTTCTTATCATTACTTAGTGACCATTAATCTCCATGTCTTACTCATTTGACTAACCCAGAATACTCGATTTTCAATTTCCCTTACTAAAGTTTTAATTAAATTAAACAAAATTAACTCATTCATAAATATTCAAAATTGCTTCAATGAGATGACAGAGTAGTGTAATTTCCATTTTGCAGAGAGAGACAAAAAGTTAACAACCTAAAGTCCTCATTCCCTCTAGCAGAGACTTGCTTTGCTCCTTTCTCACTAGGTTTCCTTTCCAAAATACAGAACACTCAGTTTTGTACTTCAGTGTTTTATACAAGAGGTACCAGTGATGGCAAGCATCAACATGGTAAAACACAGAAACAAATATGAACTTTTCCATATAGGAAACTGCTGCAGACTTACGAATGGATAACATGTTCTGATTTAATATTGACATATCTAATCTGAGGAAAAGAAAGACATGATGCAACCACTAATTCAGATAGAACACCTGAAGTACTCAGCTAGTCAAGAAACCAAATGATGCTCTATCTGTATGTAAGCATGAGGAACATTTTTCATTTCCAAACACTCACAAGCAAAAGCAGATAAGGAGAGCAAATTTATCAAGAATGACTGAGACAGTATATTGATAGGATCACAAAAAGTACTATTGCCATATCAAACTTTGCACTGTGGTTGTCAAATGTGAGCTGTTCAACTCAGTCTTCTTTTACAATGGAAAGAGATGAAAGTATTGGCTTTTGCAGGGGAAAAAAACAGTTCCTTCCTTGCATTTCAGGTTCACAGCACTTTTCTGGCCCTGCCTACCTGAGTGGATCAGCTAAATTACCACTTAACTACCTTGGAGAAGGAGAAAAGAAGGCTTACAAGCAATTTTAGGAAAAACGCAACTCAAACACAAATTTTTAGAACAAAGCATCATTTATATCCCATGGGCACGTATCAAATGTCCCTTGCTTTAAGACCTACAACATCTGTTCCCTCCTTAGACTTTTATTTTTAGTTAGCTACAGATAATCTCATACAAATACATCTGGCCCCGGAGAAACCAGCTGCAAGATGCAAATTTTACTGAATGGAAAACATTTGGGGGATTATTTTCTAGCTGCTCCTTCCCAGGCAGTCTCACTTGTTCCTTCCTCCAGATGGACTGAGCTCCACTTTCTCATGAGAGTAACTAAGACTTGATTCAAATACCATGACTGGGCATACATACATCATTGTACTTTCAATGGTAAAAACTCAGGTGCAAACTAAACTTTAAAGCTGAAGCACTAAGATTTAAAGCCTTCAACTGTGGACCCTTCCCAGGTGTCAAAAATAATAATTGATATAGTTTTTGAATGCACACATCTCTCACACATCTGTCATCTTCCACATTCTATTTGAAAGCAAATATTATTGAAAAGCTGTGTTCCGCAAATGTATTCTCTAGTGTTGAATAACCAACAAACTCCAGAAAACTACTGCAGTTAACATTAGGAAAAAACCCTCCAAATTACTAAATGCACCATTTAAATTCATTGTGCTAAATACTTTCTCATTCTGACAGAGTATTTTGAAGCCTGACTCATAGTTTGGATTACTGTATGTGAGGCAGGCAACTGGAAATGGAAAAGCTAATGTCCATCAGCGTAGCTATTTTCTGTATACTGTTTTTATATTAGCATTTCAAAGGATCTATGAATTAGAAATCAGCTGTCTCCGGATGTGCAGTGGGACTCCAGTTACGCCAAAAAACCTCACAAATTATGTCAGGAAATCCAAGAAAAAGTAAACAGTAGTTCCAAATTATTTAATGCACTGTTAATGACTACATTATTATAGCTTGCAACATGCTTTTTAAAATCACAAGTGATGATTTTAAAATGCTCACAAAAACACACTTATGGCAATGTACACAGACTCCTCTTAGGAACTACCTATTCCATTGGTAGTCAGCATCCATACAACATCCAGATTTTGTGCATGTTATCACATCCATAACAACAAAAAAAATTAATCTCTTATTCTTCTGTTTCCCAAAACCAATTAGAAATGTGAAGTTACAGTTTAGTTAGCCAGTGTTACCAGAAGCCAGGCAGAATATCCTCTTCTGGGTGAATGAGTGCTAGTACCCATTCATATTTTGGCACAAGCTTGTTCATTAGCAGCTTGACGTTAAAGCGGAACAGCAGCTTTCTGCAATAATGACCTACTGTGTTATTTTAATACGAAGCGTGTTTTAGACACTGAAGAAAGAAAAAAAGCGAATATTAAAACATATTACAATTTTTCCTTATGATTCCTCAAAACATGTAGTTGAATGCATTAGATAGACAAACATACGCAGTCAAAGTGTAACTAATTTCCTTGGGAATAGCCTTCTATTTTGCAGATGCATTAAAGGCTTTGAGTCTTAGAAGGAAGCACTTTGGAGAATGCTGAAGGTTAGATTTTGTTTTGTTTTCTCGGAATATTTGTTGCAGGGAATACAGGCTCTTGAGAAAAAATATGCTTTTCTGTTGGCCCTCATTTTTCCCAGCAGACAATAGCTGCTACTGTCCAGCGTTTAAATGACCTTTGCCCTGCCCTCCTACTTTGTTTCCCTTAGGAATGTCATTCATCCTTTTGTAACACTTTGAAACTCATTATTGCCTTATTTTTTCCTGCCACTTTTGTTCTGGTCTTTAGAAGAGAACATATACACTGTTTCAGTCTAAGGGAAAAAAAAATTGAAAAGGAAATCATTAGTACTTGGGAGAATGTCCAGAGACAAATATTCATGTTGTACTTCAATGTAATCTGAGTTTTTACCTATAAATTTGCCAAAAGTAGTTAGCGAACTAGCTGTAGACACAATTAATTACCATATTAAATATAAAATTTAAAGATATTTTTATTTTTCCTCATTATCTATTCTCTCTCATTGCTCCCATATCTTCATCAACATTTCATCATGCATTTGTAAGAGAAAAGGGGTTGCATCCCCACCCATCTCAAACCAGTCTATATGTGATCTTTATATACTCACAGCTTTCCTTAGAAAACCTGAATTTGTTTAGGAGAGGCATAATCCTTATCTACACTAACAGTTTTCACAACATATTCTCACTGTTGCTATTGCTTCTTCTGATACACAGAGGAACAAAGGCAGACCTCCTGCTTTTGTAACACACCTGTGCAGCTGAATATTAGAAGAGACTGAACTTCTTTTAATAACCACTCCTCACATATATAGAGGTACAGTATATTTCTTTGAAAATTTCTTTGAAAAAGTACCTGAAAAGAATAATTTCAACTTAAAGAGTCAAAAGGATAAATGACTCTACTTCCTCAACAACTCTACAAGAACGTCATTTTCACAGTAAGCAATACAGACTAATAACATTTTCCCTGACCACAGTTCTTTGCCTAGGAGTAGTAAAAATACTGGTAATAAAACACAAAAGTATCCAAAGATTACAGGAAAATGGCAGTTGCCAAAGTGCAAAATTTTGAACTACTTTAGAACGCCTACATATTGAAATATACTTTGGCAATCAAACCTAACTTTCAGAAATACATAAAGAGGGAATACAAAGCTTAAAATAAGCGGCTTGAATAATTATTCTAAAAAATAAGCATGATATGTAAACATTTACAAAAATTTACTGCTACAAAAATAATACAGAACATTATAAACAACACACTGACAATTTAGTTAACCCAATGAGATAGGCACAGTTTAAACCATTGCCAAAACAGAAAAGGTTTCTAGAGGATATGGTTGGGGTGACACTCAAATGATTCGAAATTACACCTATCTACTGTGAACCAGCAACCCTGCAGGAAAAAATATTTCTCCTCCTTTTCTTTTAATTCACCAGATTATTTGTCCCCATGCTGGTGCTACACACTAGCAAGAAAAATGAAGTCTTTGTTTCCAGTTTTCCCTTTATTTATAGTTCTGTGCCTCCCAGGGCTCACAGCCTCATGCAATGAAAACTGCCACTGGAAACATTGCAACATCATGTCAAACACACAGTTATTTCCACATCACGCCCAACTGTGGAAAACCAGAGCTCTCTCCTATAAAAGGATAGCTGATATGTTGCATGTGGTATTTCATTTTTTCTTTTCTGATTTTTTCAATCCCGCTTAATAACCCAGTTAGCAGCCACTATGCCAGTAACCAGTGAGAGGGTTTCACACACCTGTGATAGCCAGTTCCTGCCTAACATCAGGATTTTAAATGGACCCTCCTGCAATCCATCCCTCAATTCAGAACATCTCAACTTCTGCAAACAAGAAAGCACAAAGATCAGCCCAAATCATTTACTGCTTTGCCAACTCATTCCTCAGGCTGAAATCCTTGGCAGTTTGGCAGAGATGCTCTTGTCTGCCTTCCAGCTGCCTGCTGGGAAGAGCAATATTTACCATCTTACTCTTCAATCAGAGGGCAACAAATAACAGCGTGAGTTAAAAGGGGACCAATTCCCATTCCGACAGGAGTATTTGAACTATTGTCTTCAGGGAAAAAATTCAAAGAGCCTCCCACGTACTCACCAAAACTCAACGTTAAGAGTAGCTTTAATCTTTTAGATGCAACAGTGAAAATCTCCAGCCACTTCAGAGGAGAAGCAGTCAACAGCCTAACAGTGAGCATCTTCTCCAGAGCCCAGCTGTTGGCAGCACACAAACCTGCTCTGCCGTGAGTTTTCTTTCTGGAAACCTGTTCAGCATTTCGGTGCTGGAACACAATAATGTGAGTCACTCTATTTAAAGCATGGTTTCATTTCAGATTAATAGGGGGGAAAAATAATTTTACATTTTACAGTTGCAGTCTTAAATGTTACGTTCATACATGATCATTTAAGATTAGATATGCACAGGCCTTAGTGTTTAAAAAAACAATATTATAAATTCATCTCTGCACAACTCAACATGTGAGGTAAGTTATGCACCATCTATCAGACAAACAGCAATTCCAATCATATTTAGCGTGATTTAAACACCACTCAAATTTTCAACTGCATTAGCTATAGACAATTTATACAGTTTTCTCATTAAAATGTCCCATGTATTCTAACTACATATAATGGAAGCTTTCTGGCTAACACCAGATAATAAATGTAAAGTAAAACCACAAGAATGTCTAATTAAGAAGAACTGGAAAATGATGAAATCAGTTTCAGTTTGCCTTACTCTTTTACTAAAACAGGCACCTTTTTAAAGTAAAACACCAGAGAGAAGTAAAAATTAAATTTACTGTGTCACAAGATTTTACAATAACTAACAAATTGAAACTTGAGAAAGTAATTTAAAAACTCAATGTATTTTAGACCTTTTGGGTACAAGTCCCCAAAAGGTACAAAACAAAGGTCAAGATGATAGCATCTGCTTTAAAGGTCAAGATGATAGCATCACACATACATGATAGATCATACACTTCTCCCATGTTTCAATAAAAATAAGAATAAATTTTACAGAAAAAATGCCTCTAAATATTTAAATTTCTTAATTTAAAAGTAATATTTACCTTAAAAAATGCAATCAAATGTAGCAGCCAATGAAAAAGTTGCGCATTTTGGTTATTATGGGGCTTTATTTCAAGTAGCAAATCAGCTTAAAAAAAACATCCTCAGTTTTAAACAAAAAAACTGAATGTCCCAGTTCATGGTTTATATTTGCTGTACCAAAATTTGCCTCAAGCAACCCAAAACATATCATTCTATTCCTATTTTAGATAATTGCAGTAACTCATAACAGCATGAGATGCTAATAGATTTCAAACAAGGAGAACAAAAATCTCTGAATTTTAACAGTTGGGAATACTAGTGGCACCAGAACACAATGCTACTTCTCTGATCACTAGAACAAAATTTGACAGGATGTTTAACATCACACTCTGAAATGATGCATACACACTGAATTTTAGCAAACATCATACTAACAGAACTTTCACAACTAGGGTGCTAATGTACACAACTGGTTAATGCAACTCTTTCTATTCCACAGGATAAGACTTTCTACACTTGATCTCCATATTCCACTAATTAGCCCAAAGTAAAGCATTGAGCTCTGTGGGGATATCATGCTTATTAACGATCAATTCAAGGATAGCTGGGCTTCAAAAGAAGTACCATGCTAAAGAGAAAAAAGTCCTATTTGCACACATGGTAGCAAACCAGTCGGAAGAAACCTATAAATATACCATGAATCATAGGAAACATTCATTGCAAAGTAAAATTCATACAACAAAATTTTGAAAAACATGAAGGAATTAAATAGAAGTTTGATTTTATTCTAATATGCATTATAACATAGAAAACCTAATGTTGAAATTATAGTTACTGTACTTCACTCACAGCATGCTCTGTAGTGATATAGTATGTACTTCTCTAAGCTTCTGTCAACCTCAGCAGAGTAAACTGAAACACACACGTATCCAAGGTTTTAAAAACTGTATTATAAGATTGTATAATGCAAGTAATTAAGGACTGCACATGAAAAAGGCTGAAGACAAGACTGTATGCTAGTTTAATTACAGCTTTCTGAAGTGAATACTCAACTGTGTATTACTTAAGTTGTATACATACAGCTAGAATAAGCAAAAGACCATTTTTCTGTTTACTGAATGCATAATATAATTTAACATTAATTTAAAATAAAAAATCACAAACACAGCATGCTGTACAGGTAATCTAGGTCATGCTAAAAAAAAATCTGATTTATATTGCTGTAATCTACAGGGAGTTTGTAACCAATTTTGCTAAGATTTGTCTATGTTCTTTTAATATTGTGCTTGCCATTGGGAAATTTCTATTCATTCCATTTCGTCAGTACAATGATTTCCATTGCAACAAGTGTGTAGATACAATCTTTAAAAAACTCACGTATGAGTAAACAACCTTAATTTCTTGTATTACAGAGTTCAAGAGCAACATAGATAATTTTTTAAATACCACACAATATTCTAGTAAACGCCATCACTATGCAGCACTTCCATGTTTGAGATTTCTTATCATACCCACAAAGAAGATCTAAATGTGTTAGAAACCAAATGTTTTGTAAGTACACAAATTATACATGCTCATTTCATTAAGAAAAAAAGAGATACACAGGGTTTCTGGAAAGACAAAAATACCATAGAGAACACGCCTCCTTCACTCACTACTTTAAAAAAGTACTTTTTAAAATTAAATTAGGCCTCAAAATACAGTCAGATATATCACATCCAAAAACCAGCTCTGTTTGCTACTACTAGCTAACTCATAGCAATGCAAGTCCACTACTGAAATCAGTAATCTGCAATTTCCATAAGGAACCACAGAATCACAAAATAGTTTGGGTTGGAAGAGACCTTCAAGATCATTTACCTACAACCCCTCTGCCATGGACAGGGACACCTTTCATTAGGCCAGATTGCTCAAAGCCCCATCGCAGCCTGACCCTGAACGCTTCCAGTGATGGGTCATCTACAGCTTTTCTGGGCAACCTGTTCCAGCATCTCACCACCCTCAAAGTAGAGAATTTCTTCCTAATATCTAATGTAAATTAGCCCTCTTCCACTCTGAAGCCACTTCCCCATGTTCTATCACTCCACATCCTTGTAAAAAGTCCCTCTCCAGCTCTCTTGCAGGCTCCCTTCAGGTACTGAAAGGTTGCTCTAAGGTCTCCCTGGAGCCATCTCTTCTTCAGACTGAACAACTACAATTCTCTCAGCTTGTCTTTATAGGAAAGGTCTTTCAGCCCTCTGACCATAAAAAAATAAATACCTGCTTCTGTAAAACAGTACTACTTTTAATCCTTGTTTCAGGTGTAGTAATTTTTTGTTAAAAGCTTAGCATTAAATAAATAATATTTAACGTATTTAATAAATTAAAAATAATTTGCTTTGACAAGCTTTCTGTAAATTACAACAACTGAGATATCTAGTTCCACAAGCTAGAGAGATGCATTATTTCTCTTTTAAGGTACATGGATTTTTCCTCATTCCAATATCTAAATGCAGCACAAGATGATTTCTGACTCCTATTAATCTTAGGTACCAAGTAAATAAGCAGTAGACAATTTTTTTTTAAAAGGAAAAAAAATGTTATTATATTAATTTCACAGATCAAGAACTAAAGACTAATTCAAGGTCTCTGGAAGACATTACTACAGCATCTAAAATGTTATTGCTTCTATTTTCTACGCCACTGTCCTGCTGAAGATTACAGTCCATTTGGCAAGGACAAGAGGAAAAAACCCCACGTGCTAGCTCATCAGCAGGCACAGTTCATAACCTGCCCATTAGCCTAAGCTGACTTTATCAGTAACCTTCAGCAGAAGATAGGAGTGACAACAGTTGGAATTGCTACACATAAACCTACCAAAGATCATGACTCAGCACACAAAGTGATCTGCCCAATGTCATATATTCAGCTTGAGAGCTGGAACTTAACAGTAGCTTACAGTCATAACTACAAGACAGCTTTCATTAACCACTTTATTACCAAGGGCAAAAAATGAAGTTTCTGAATTTATCCTGCAAATTTCTGGTTTTTTCTGAGTACTTTCAATCCTTCCTGAAAGGAAGGAAGTTAGAAAAACTCCACAGCTTTCCAAGAATGCTCTCTCTTACAATATAGAAATTTTTCAAATTCACATACCATAATATTTTCACATAACTGGGCTAGGGAGCAACCTTGACCACAGGAACCTGAACTGAAAGAATACTTCTAGATTTGGTCTAGAACACTGATACAAGCTCATGTCTTTCAGCAAATGCAGCTGGAGTTGATTCTTCTACCCATCATAGTATGCTTATTTTGCTTTCTTTTAGAAAGTATGAATTCATCAGAGGTACCTTGTATATCTAACACTGGCTGAACACATAATACACCGATCAATATTTATGAATGTATGAATACAATGGTTTATAAATACAATAGTATACTGATGGTGTTGCTGTGCCTCCATCTTCACCTACAGGCTGAAGTGAAAACAACTTCCTAGTACAACCTATTGTTTGTTCGAAAGGAAACGAGTGTCATCCTACCTCTGGAAGCATGTTATTTTCACAGCTTGCTACACTTACTGCAATGGACAGTAGGATAAGCTACTCAGGTAAGAAACTCTAGTAGAGAAGGCAAAAACAAATGAGTGGTGTGTAAAATGCATCATGACTACAGGAGTCTTCTGAACCAGATTCAATCAACTCTTCTTGATCCACTCAAATGAACTTGTTGAGAATTACAGGCCTCAACTCCCCATCTGCTGGAAACAGGATCTAAATCCAATTCACCGAATACATTTCAGAAAGGATTTTTGTATCATAATATAATCTTTCCACTAAGGGCTCAGACTTCAATGGCAAGAAACAGAACACAAAGAAAAAATAGAAAAACTAATAAAAGCTTATTTGTCGTCACTCTTCTCCACAAAAACTTATAAATATTTGTGTCACCTCTTTTATAAAGAAATATAATTTGCCATAAGTTTATCCACCAAGAGTATGACTACTAAGAAATTAAAAAATTCTTTCTTGATAATAACTTATTTGCCTTTTCCACAGTTGTTTACAGAATGTGTACACTGAAACTAATTTTCAGCATCTTCACTTCACTTATATACTTAGAGAAAGCAAGAAATACTAATTTTGTCACAATATAAATTAGTACTTAATACTTTCCAACTACTACTAAAGTTATAAATTTTTAAGAGTCACGTTGAAATTATGTATTGACATGTAACAAAGACCTGAAATCTTGAAGGATCCAGTGGTCCTTTCCTTATTTAAACCACTGAAGACTACAATTAAACCTATTTTACAGCCTTTCTCATCTACATATTCATTTATAAATAAGACCAGTACATTCAAGATGAATACAGCAATTTGCCTCATCAATCACTGCTACACCCAAAAATAATTTAGGGGCAGGAAATACAGGATAGCTCATTGCTTCTGTCCCAGTAATTTCCAAAATAATCTGTGAGTCAGAAAAATTACTAAAAGAAGCAATTTCTACAGTAGCTTGAAATCCTAAGCTCTCCCTGTCTGATACATCATGTTTTCATAAAAGGAAGATTTCTCCTCCACATCTGTCAATGAATATTTAATCTCATATTGTTTGATACTATCCAGTATTGAGTTTTAAAAGGTTTATAATAAAGTAATCTTAAATCGATTTTGAGTATTGAAACTACATATTCTTTAGAAATACAAACACAATACTGAAAGCAAATATAAATTACCTTTAAAAAAAATAAGATGGCAAGGAGACTCAAAGTGCCACATGGCATTGACTTGTTCACCCAGCCAGCATGCTGACAGCTCTTTCCCTTCCACCTTCTCTTTGATTAATGAAATAGACTGATCATCATCTGAGAAATCCAGGTTCATCTAAGTACCAACTACCAATGACTATCCATTGAAAATTTGTGTTCTTAAAATTCTGCCCTCTAAGGTCACTGAGATGCTTTTTAAGAAGCAAGAAAAATAAAAAGCTCAAATTTTTCAAACTCCAACAAAAATAATTTTCTTACTGTGAGTCAAAACCTGCTTAACATACAAGGAATTTTGGAAACATTTAACCTACAACTACAATTCAGTCTACAGATGATCTTTAGCTATAGCTAAAGGCTTTTGTGCCTAATTAAAAATTTCACTTTTTAATTACTTCATATCTATTTTAATTCTATTATATCATAATTTTAGCATACTGCGACCAGTGGTACTTACAATGCTCACCATATTGAACATTTAAAGCAATTTCATCATTGAGAAATTAAGGAGAAAAGGCCATCCTTCATGCTGATTTGAAGGCATCTGTTGTAAAGTAATAGTAAATGTTGCTGATCTTCTTGAATCAGAGATGCATAGTAGCCCTGGTAGTTGTTTTATTCCCCCTTCATTTTCTACTGATCTTTTGTAATTGACTCAAATAACTATTTTTCTTCTCCTGGCACGGCCTGCACAAGAGTAGAGATGACTTACAGCTCTTCAGCCTGTAGCTGGGTGGATAGTGTCCACTTCCCACAAACAAGAGCTGAAGAGTTTAATGCCCCACATACTGAGAATAAAAGGCCTATGTAATTTGGGAAATACTCAAGACACTGAAATACTGGGTAGGGGTTTTTTGCTGTTGTTATTTTAACTGACTGTTCTATTTTAAGGAGAGTTTTTTGTTTTCGAAGAAAAAAACAACTTTTGAAGGAATTCTCAAAGTAACCATTTCACTCTAGAGAGGATTTCATACTGTGAATATCAGTGAACTAGTTTTCTGCAGTTCAGAATTAGTTTCACTCAGCTGTGAAGAGGCAGGATTTCAGACACTTACTCTTTTTCAGAGGTATCTGTGGGTTACCTGCAGTGGATCTCTGTGGAATACCAGTCATTGGGAAACCAAAATCACAGTTCATGTATGTGATCAAAGCTGCAGTATCTAGCATCTTAACAGCCAAGTCTTTGCCAGTTTAGCAAAAGACAGTAAGAATATAAACACAGTTGGGTCAGAGAGAAAAAATTTGATGTTGCCCAATCAACGGCAAAAACAGGTTTCTGCAGAAGAGTATTATGGGGTACATACACTTCCTGCTCCAAAAAATGTGCCTAAAATTAGTTTCAGAAACTAGCATTTAAATTAAGATCTCTCACAAATAATCATCATGGAAAGCACACTGAATTTCAACAAGAGCAAGTGTGAGGCAAGGATTCCATTAATAAACCTTATCATTAAATCTACTATGATTAAGTCTAAACTCACAAAGGCTACTGCTTATTAACAGATCTTTCTCACTGCAGCAACATATTAGCTTAAGAGATAGATTAATAGCTTATTTTTACTGTTAAAATGCTGGAGGCTAAATTTAGTTTTTGACAGTGACAGCAGCTCTGATGTGCCTCGGTGGCGCATTTCATTGCAATGTTATCGCTACAAACTGGAAAATCCAAACACTGAAAGCACACACAGGGAAACACTAGTGGATATGCTTAGCATTTAACAGTCTTGTCTATTCAAGGATAATTCACTTCAGAGCAGCTTCCAGCACAATGCCACTTGGAATAAGAATTTCTCCTAATTTTGCCAGCCTCGGACTAAGCAACATCCAAAGCACAGCAGTGATGTAAGCTAGACTCCAGTGTTTTGGGTTCCACCTCCAGCCAAGAACAGGCTGGGCCATACACTGGTAATAACCTTGGCAGCACTCTCCTCTGCTTCCAGCACTGCCACTACTAATGAAACAAAACTAGACGCAAGAGGTTTCTTAGAAACTTCGTGTTAATGCTGCCTGGCTGGAACTATCTCTAATGCTTGTACTAATTATCCCTGAGTAGATTAGACCACAGAGTGCCAAGCCAGTCCAGCAGTCCTTTCTGTGCACACTCCACTGGGTGACCACATTTCCAAACACAAAATTATATTAAATGGTTCACACAACAGAAACTGCAACAAAGCCATGAGTTTAAAAATCATTATAGCTACGTTAAGACAATCATCACTGATGCACCCTGCTTACAAGAGATTAAAAATGCATAAACTAAAGCAATACATAAAAGGAATTCACATTTAAAAAAAAAATCAAATGATAAATAAAAAAGAAGGCCAGCAGTAAAATACACCCATGAAAACTCTAGTTTTCCATTTTATTTGAAGTATTGCACAGAGTAAATCGACAATGTGCAAAGGGAACAAAGAGATGGTTTCTACACACCAGTAGTTCAGTTTTCTAGTGCCAACATTTGATATGGCCCATTACAGCCCTTTTACTCTCTCATCTGCATGCATCAAGTAGAACAGTTATTCTTCATCTAGAGCCATGATGAGTATGTACTTGTACTTCTCAATAATATTACGTTTGTAGAACCTCAGTTGTTCTCTCTCCTTAGAGGTAGAAGACTGAGGTTCTATTTTACTTTTTCAAAAAAGAAACATTATAAGAATATTACACTGCTCAGTGATTCTTCCCAAATATAGATTTACTACTTTCAAACACTTTGTGCAGTAACATAAAGCACACAAAATTTAATCTTTTTTTTTTCTTTCTCTACCACTTAGAAAGAACATACTTGAATCGGAAAAAGGCTAGATAGTGTGCAAGGTCATATGAAAAACTGAAGTTCACATATAGCTCAATGTACTTTGATATTAGTATTTGGTATTAGTATTAAGGGATTAACAGTAAACTAAAATTACTGCTTTTCCTATTTTTCCTTCAAATTCAATAGCAGTCATATATTGCCTACAAGATCACAGAGATACAGCGTACCTGAAACATAATATTCAAAGTTATGTATGCTTCCAATGAAGTCATTTTAAAAGCAATTTAACTTGTAAAAAGACCCCTTAATTTATGATTTGCCAAATATTAGTTTCTTTCAAAACAATAATGCTCCAACATCTGAAAGCTTATCCCAAGAGGTTCTCACTAAATTTTTCTCATTAAAAACAGAAGTCAGAAACAAACAATATACTCCTAAATTAATCTCATTTTTACATGAGGAAAATGAGAAGAGAAATATCACAGCTAAGCCAACACAAACAACAAATGTTATGTTCCCCATCTGATTGTCAAAAAGTAAGGAAAACCACACTTTGAGCCATGGTTAATTAAGTGCTTTCTAGACAAAATACGCAATCAGAATTATTTTATCTTACCAAATTATTCACTGTGGAATAAAACCAAGGAGATAAAGAAAAAAAAGAAAAAAGTCTTTATTTCCATAAAAAGCACCACTCATACCTGCAATACATGATCCAACACGGCATGATCTCTAACCACCAAACCACAGACGTCTTGGCATGGGTTTCCCCTAACCTCTACTGGAGCACTGAAAGTGATGACAAAACAATTCTCTGGCTCAATGACCCCAGAACTCGCCTGGGATGTGAACTGTTGGATTTTAATCCCTTTTCCAGTGAATATTTTATTTTCACAGAGCAGAACGACTTCAGTTGTCCCCCTTTAGAAAGGGGGCCAAAAGTCTACATGATTAAGCCACTACAATCACTGGCACCAATCTTCACAGCACATTAAATACTGAACCAAAGGTTGACTTACCTTAATTAAGGTGATTCACTTAATGCAGATTTAAGGCATATTGACAAAATGACAAAACAGAGAAAACATGGGACCTCTATATCCAGTACAATTTTTTCAATGTTTTTGAAAACATTGCATGCAAAGACAAACAAAAATCAGAGAGATAAAGCACAAAATATCTGTTAGCCCTCAATCTAAACAGCTAGCCAACATTCTTAGGTCCTTGCTGACTCGCCTTCATTAGGAAGACAAAATGAAATTCAAAATAGTATTTACCAAGAATATTCATAAAATCACGATTTTATCCAAAACTAACATGACAAAGAACAGCACCCTTTCCAATTTGTTGGTGATATCAGAAATTACTGTGCTCCCTAGAGTGTCATCTGTTGCCTTGATGCTTCATGCAAAGCTCTGACACATTTCTTCCTTATTGTTAACACTCTCTCAAAAATTCCATTTTTCTTCAGGCACACACCAGTGACCCAGCTCTGCTACTACGGTCAGTTTTATCAGTCTTCATAGAGTCGTCTTCCCTGTTCCAGACTTATTCTGCTGATTGGTGTCTTAAGCAGCAGCTTTATTGTTTCAGCTACCAAAGGAACACTAAGACCAGCGTCCCTCTAATGAAGGATATCTACTGCACTTACTGATTTTTACCAGACCTGTTTTTATGGAAGCCATTAACACTCCTCTGTATTCCAACAGAATATTTTCCAATGTATATTTTAATAGCAAGGTTCAAAACTGCAATTTTATTTCTATAGCTACAAGATCCTGAAAAATATAAACATAGTGACTGTTTACGTAAGACCACTTTGGACAGATTTCATCCATTAAATTTTATATGCTGAACAGACGAAAGAAATCTGCAAAAAAGTATTCTTGTTTCAACACAGAACAAATCAAATGCTATTTCATTCACCAAGTACCCCTACTAAGACATTCAAATTCATTTATCCTTTAAAAATCAACTACCTTCTCCAAAAACAAAGCACAGTTTGGCATTTAATGGTATGTTCAGCCTAAACTTCAATAATTGGAATCCACACCCAAAACCAGAGGTCTGTAGTACTGACAAAGCCCCAACAATTTGGTGCCAAGTTTGGTCTTCTTTTGCAAAAGCAAAGGGTTTTCCTTAAGTTAAAAAAGCCACACTCACAAAACTTTCATTGCCTCTACCTCCTTCCCAAAAACAAAACATGCAGAAAGAATACAAATCTCAGTTTTTAAACATATTTATGCATGCAAGTCTAGAAAACTAGTACATAACTTGATTTTAGTTTATATGAAATCTTAAAATTTTTTACTAATGTTCTAGCTTTGAGCACCAGAGGTACTTGACTTCCCAAGAATCAGATGCTGTTCCCAGGAAGATGCAGGGTGCTAACCTTACAGTGCAAATAGCAGTAGTTAGAAGAGTGAGCACGATGATTTCCTAAACGAAACTGCAGCCAGTGTCCAGATCTGAGGGTAAAGCTATCTGTTTAAGCACAAAGAGGATTTCTCCACCATCACAAGGTATCTTATACAAACAAAACTTATTAATTCCTGAAATCAATGACTCTAAGGTTGGCTTGAAACACTCAGTGTGGAATACTGGAACACTTTGGTCTCCATTTCCAATAGGTGAGACTATGCGGTGGTTACTGCATTGTGGGCTAAAAGGTTTTTTGAGCCGTAAGACACGCCTAACTACAATGACCAAGCTAGTGTGTGATTTGATTTGGACAAATTACCTTGAACTTCAAACTGGCTATGTGCGACTGGGCTCCACTCTATCTAAGTGAAGCAGCACTGAAATCCCTTGTAAGAAGATGAAAAATTTCATACATTCAGAAGTTTCTTCCAAGGACTGTACCTCTGAATATTGGAAGTCCATATCTTCCATGACGACAAGTACAAAAATGCCCCTAAAATAATTTTATTTCTTTTTTAACCATTTCTAATATAAGCTCCTACTTGTGAACTGAGCAGTACACTACAGACAAAAATATACACCCACCTAGGCAACCACAGCCTACAAACCCCGAGAAAATAGGCACAAACTTCATCCACCAATCTATCTCAGTAACTCATGTAACTCCCAACAACATCAAAAAATAAGGAACTGTGTGGTAGAGCCTAACTGCAGACATTTCAAAATCTCTAAAAGGAAAAAGGATGCCACATTACATAAAGTTTTACTCAGAGAATATTTTTTAAATGGCACTTTTTACATAAAATTCTGATTGCTTCAGGGAAAAAAAGGAACAAACAGTTCCTGACACTTGAGCTGGTTTAACTCATACCCCTGGTTTCCTTGGATTACTTTAGTGCAAACTCAAGAAATATGAAACAAGTATTATATTTCAAAAAATAAGTCTCCTTATCAAGCACTACACATGCGATTATGAATATTCCTCATTTAACTGTTTAAGACATAGTACTTAATATTTTATTTTTAAATAGAAAAACCTGCACCACCTACGTATGGACTGCAGAGGGTAATTGGTTTCTCTTCCATGCCATTCAAAATAAATTTTTATTTCTTTCATGCTGTTCCATTAAATGGTAGGGTGATAAAAAACAAATAGGAAAGCATAAATGACATCAGTTCCCTGTAGCAAGCAATACAATCCTGAATTGAATACATGAAAAATTTTGATTTCCTGAGAAAAGAGCATAAACCCACAACAGGGGCTGAAGTCAGAAATAAGTTTTCCTTGACCCTTACGTTTCTTTCTGGGTTCAGAGGTTTCAGTACAAGAAGATAAACATTTATTGAAATTTTAAACTACCTTGGGAACCCATTTCCAGAAACAGCCCACTAGTTATGCTATTTCTGCACTGAAAAACCAATTTCCTTATTAGTAAAAGTAAACAAAACCTCCCTTTGAACAAAAGCAATATATTTTGAAACCATAGTTCTGGAAAGATAGTTCTTTTAATGGTATTACAGAAAGGTGAGCTGCTCCAAGAGATTGAAAAGATACTGAAAATATTCCATTGTTTTTCTTGGAGAACATGTACCATAAAATCCATTCTTCTTACCATCATGACTGAATTCAAAAGAATAGATTGTGACCATGCTCTGTAATGCTAGCATGATGTTTACATTCTTATTTTCAGTTATTACCAACAGAAGGAATAGACAAAAGACTTAGGAAACATTGAAGTAAGATGAAAGAAAATGCCATCAAATCAAAACAGTCACAGATTACGTTTATTTTTTCTTCCTTCTTTGAGAATATTTTTCAATTTCCCAGCAATTCCTAGGACACTAGCCCCCCTTTTCCTATATTCTTTTTGAGTTCATTTAATGAAACACAGAATTTGCAGCTTTATTGGTTCTATAAGAACCATGAGAATACATTATTAGTAGTAAAACAGACGTTTTCAGAATCCTGTGAAGAGCCTCAAAGTACTTCAGAGATACAGCAGAAGTAATCCTCAAAGTTCTGAATGGAAGTTCTTTGACCATTTTGGAACTGTACTAGTCTAAATGTCACATAATACATGACACACTATTACAAAATAATCAATGAAAAATAAAATACCCAGTATCCAAATACACACATACTGAAGGAAACGAGATAGCATGTGAGCCAACACACATTTCTTTCTCACCTCTTGTCTAGCCAACACCTCCATAGCAACTTCTCTGTTTTGATGCTTTCCAAAACCTTCCTCAAACATCAAGCTACCTCTACAGCTTGCTCCTGCAGCACTTCCCCCTCACCAAGTCTCTAATTCCATTCCAGTGAGCCAAGAGTCATTTGCTTGATCCTATTTTCTCTGTAGTGTTTCATCTAATCGGTCTATTGCTACGTTCCAAGCCTACTACCAGAGTTTGTTTTCTTTCAAAACCACTGTCCCTGTTCCTCCCTTATTACTTGACCATTTGGGTCTTTATCACCCTTCAGTACTGAAATTTCTCTGCTTTTCAGCCATCTCCTCCCAGAGGCCTTCTCCTACCCTTTCAATGAGATAAGTGATTGCTTTCATGCCTCAAGGCTAGATGGGTGTTCAGCTCTTCTGTCACCCTCTCCAAACATAGGGTCACCTTTTCCAGCCCCTGGACCTGCTTTGAATCTGACATTGAAACAAGTTCCCAGGGAAGTGGTAGAATCACCATTCCTGGAAGTGTTCAAAAAACAAGTAGATGTGGCAATTCATTATATGTTTTAGTGGTCATAGTGATATTCAGTCAAAAGTTTGACTTGATGATCTGGGAGGACTTTTCCAACATTAATGATTCCATGATCCACTTCCTCTGCTCCTACTCTGGTGCTGTGTGAACATGTCTGGCAGGAATCCTCCTGTTAGGATGAATTCTTCCACTACATACAGCTTTTTTTTTAATTCTTCCAGCTCCACTACCTCAGGAGTTATGCTCAGGAAACAGACACAGCTTAAGCTCAGTAGTATTAGAAGAGCCAAAACTGAGCAGAAGCAATATACAGACTGCAGTGGTGGCCAAGGCCACATTACAGGCATAATGCTCTTGTGTCTTTAAATTCTGGTCCACAGACTCCTGAAAGATTTGCAAAAATACCTTGTGAAACAACCATGAGAAGATTTTAATCTGCATATGCACAATAGCAAGGAAACAAACTGTTATTTTTGTCTACCTTATTCTATATTTAAAATTTAACCTAATTTTATTGGGTTGCAAACCAGGAATTAATGCATTTTTTAAAAAAATCCTTTATTCACTCTTCCTCTTCCCAAACAAAGTGATAGTCATTTCAATTTTTTCCTCAAGTTGTAAGTACTAGTGGTAGTGCATACAGTGCATGGAAATTCAGACCAGCATTTCTCAACTTTAAGATCTATCTGTCTTCTGAAAGATTATCTGTTCATCTGCTTATTGACTATCTCTGCCCTGCTTAGTCCCAAAACCTAAGAGGATTACAGAACCTGGTGGCAAGGCTGAAGGCTTGTTAACTTAATAAGGCTGTGGATTTAAAACTGTGTTAAATTAAACAGGTTTTGAAAATGGCTTAAGTCTGCTAGTGTGGATAAGATTTAAGAGTCTCCTTTTCTTATCTAGCTCATGAGAAAGACCATGTGAGATAGAAGGGCACCGGCCACATGAACAAGTGAAGGTCCACGAGACACTGATTTTCTTTTAGCAAGCTGTTAGCTTCAGAATAAAAGCTTCTTTGCTACCCAGGGGCACTTTACCACAGTGCAGTGAACTCAACTTTACTGGATTTGTTTAAAATAAGTTTCTAGAACAGCTATGCCCTATATATGCCAATTCAGATTGTCATCTGATTATCTTTGACTATTTTTCATTTTAACACTTCTTAAAAAGTCAGAAGTGCTTCATTCTTACCCATTTTTTAAAATATAAATAAAATAAAGACCATAACCTAAAGGGCTAAGATAGCATACCAAAAAAGATTATTTGAAGAGACATGTTTCAAATTACTCAGTATTGATGTTCTGCCACCCCTGGTGCAAGTAAGACTACATTCCTTCTCTTGAGTTCAGCAGCTTGAAAGTCTGGAGGAAATGCGTACTTTGGTCTTTAATCAGAGCTTTTCAAAAGAACTGTGGTTCACACACGTGAAAACAGTGGTTCAGTTCTTTAAAAAGCTTTCAATACACATGTATATTTTGAAAGCTTAGATGCTGAAAAGAGAAAGTCAAGAGAGGTAATATGCACATCTTTCCTTTCCAAGAAAAGGAAAGCAGAGTTATCTCATCTTTCTGCAACATCAATGCCATGAAATAAAATCAGTTGTATTAACAAAGAAATGCTAAAGACTGAAGAGCACTTCAGATGTTACAAAGTCCAACAGGACACTTGATGCCAGGTTTATCTTCTGAACAGAAGTCCTCCACTTCAGAGAGGAGGAGAACGCTATCTATATTAATATTTAAACAACACTGAAATGCTTACCTTTGATCAAAATGTATTTATGATTAATAGCATACTTCCCAGCTAGAAACTATAAAATTATACTTTGCACATTTATAGAATATAAAAATGGATTATCTAAATTTGACTCTGAAAAATCAAGAAAGATAGAAAGAACAGTTAAACACCAGAATAGAGCTTTTAGTTCAATTAAAAACAAACAAACAAAAAACCAAATAAACAGAAATTCACATAACGTTCAAAAAATTAGATGTCAAAGGCCAAGCATACGAGCAATATTTCAAACAGAATTACTGTGTGAGAGGGATAGTGCACAACAGAATCTTGTCCTCATTTGTAGGAGATCAAACACATCCTTGCAGGTTCTGGCTTTTTAAGAATTGAAAATTTAAGTGCTTATGCTGGGGGAGAGTAGGGGCAGGGGGTAGAAGGGATTAATCAAGAACCAAATAAGATGGGAACAAAGTCCTAGACAAGAAAATACTTTAAATTCTTAAGTGTTTATATTCTTACACTACAAAAACTTTATCTGGATGACAAATCACATACTTGAGTGCCACAAGTGTAAAATGAGAGTCACAACCCAAAGCCTCTAAGGGTACAGCGGATTGCTCATACGCACACACCACACTTGACTGTCCTGTACCTAGCAGGCTCAGATTCTGAGACACTTTGGCAACAGTGTCTGTAAATGAAACATTAACTTCTGTGTTTCACTCTTCCTTCAACTGGAGAATCCAAATCTGTAGGTTTCCCAGCAACATTGAACAACATTTTAAAGATATGTATATAAGCATCACATGTCTAAAGAATTCAAAATACTGGACTCAATTTCTTTCTTTAGAGTGATTTCCCTTCTCTCCAGAGCATCTTTCTGAGTCCCAACGATTTCCAGACGTTTTAGAGGATACAAATGTGAAAACAGACGTTACCAATTGCCTCTGTGCTGCCCAGCTCAGGTTCTGCACCCAAACTGCATGGTGACTGTGGCAATATCCATGGGAAAGGGATAAGTGGCACGCTCAGTGCAGCAAAGCCCTAAGCTCCCGATGTTCAGTCTGACACTCAGAGGACAGTACTGTCATCTTCCCCTCTACACCTAGAGAAAGATAAGGAAAACTGCAGAAAAGAGCACTTGGATGTGTGAGCCTCCCACCTCAGGACCACTTGCTTTCTAAAATTAATCCAACTCACCTTGAAGCAGCAATTCTCAGTCAAAAAAAAAGACTCTGATTTAGTGATGTGAAAAGAAAAGTAAAGTATTTGATCTAGTTCAACTGACCCAAGAATTCACTGCTGATTTTTCAAGATGAGTTTTTCTGTCTAACACAGAGGGATCTGACAGGAAATGAGGTTTAACAGATGCACACTTTTCCTCTGTGAAGGCAGTAATGAGGTGTATGCATGAACAGGGCTGACCAGATGATATTTCAGCTTTAATTACTGAGACATATTCTTGCCCACACTAGAATGAGGATATAGTCAGTGATTTAAAGGAGAAGAAGAAAAAGAAAAAGCAAAAAGGAAGAATAATGCCAGGAGGCTAGGCAATACAGTAATATTAACTTACACTTTATGTTCTTTGTGTATTTGGCAGATCTTAGTCATATATACTTCAAGATTCTACATAGTCCACATACCTCAATAGAAAATTTTCTTATTGTTTATTTTTTGTTCCTTATGTTTGACACAGTCATGGACAAATGGGACACAAGAGGTAAGAAAACTGGATGTTTTCTTTTTCTTGGAAGTAGTACAGTAAGATCAGAGGCAAGAGATCGTTTGAATGAAGGACAACAATGGAGCCAAAGAAAAGACCAAGGAAGGTGTTAAGCATACCATAAGGAGAAGGCCAAATGCACTGTGAGGGGAAGTTCACCGAAAGAAAGACAAACAACAGATCGTAACAAGTTTCCAGTTTTATTATCACAGCTGCAGTTCAAGGCTTTCTGTTTTCTGCAGTTCCTATCCATGCACTAAACACTGGAGTTCCATTAAAAACCATTTCACTCAGTTAAAGGAGATGGGAGAAGAAGGAAGAAGGATACCTAGCGGACGCCATCCCAACCAGCTCTCCATACATGATGCCTATTAAGCCACCAAATGCATTGCAGGAAGCCAGACACTATGTACAGAGAAACACAGCAACAGCACTACTTACTGACTTTTCTAACCAGATCCTGGATCAGCTACATAGTACAATTTAACTGGTATTTGATTTTTCTGGTAATATGAGAAAAAATTCAAGGACTTTTATTCTCTCTAAAAAAACTGCTTTCTTTCACAAGCCCATTAAAAGTAATGGCTTGAGACTTCCCTTTTTATGCAGAAGTTTAAATTTTCTGAATGATCAAAGCTTTTTGAGTAGAGCAATTCACTGGCCACATTGAAGTGGAGGAAAAAAAGACACCATTTTATTTCATGTAGGGGGTTTTAAACAAATCTACTTAAATGGAGGAATATTAAACTGGAAAATGAAGGGAAATAGAGACAGATCTCTCTTCCACATGAAGACACAAAACAAACAAAAAAAAAAGCTTGTAAACAAATCAAAAAGGGATTTCAGGTATTTCAGATTTCAGTATCACATGTACATAATGTGGACGTCTTTTTTAGTTTATAGATCAGTTTACTTGAAAACCTAATTGTTTTCTAAAAAAGGTATTACACTAGTGTGACAGCTATTTTATCAAGCAGATTAATGTTATTTGGCAGGTTCAAGACAGCTATGCTGGTTCAAAGTATGGAATTAAACATTTCTGCATTACCAACACAATTTAGACTAGATAGTTTCTTCTTACTCTTTTCAAAACACATTCAAATCTACACACCAGTGTGCCAGTCAGATGCAGATTTCCCTAGCTGAAGGGTGGACTATGACTTCCACAGATGTTTCAAGCGTCTGGCTTTTCCTCACTGAGGTATTCATGTGATTTCCTATTAAACATCCAAACAAAATTAAATCCTCTTAACAATGTGACACTAAGCATTGCACCATCTTTGGGACAGGAAATGGATTATGAACAGTTCTTCAGTAATGTGGAAGTCAATGATTTAGAGTTAACAGCAGGATATACTGACTTCAACTGAGACTGTGGAACCATTGTAAAACAACCATGGATACATCCAATATCTTAAAAAAGTCAGTGTCTTCCCTGGGAGCATAAAGTCTAAATAGCGAGTCAAACAAAGAAAGTACTATCGGTCATATCTGCAGATGGGAAACAGAGGCACAAAGAGCTTTGAGTGACTCTGTGCAAGGTCATAAAGGATGTCTGTGGCAAAGCCAGGATCTGAGCCCGGAAGCTCTCAATCCTAGCCCAATGCCTTTGGATACAGAGACAGTTCTTCCTTCTGCTTATCCTCCATCTCTATATCTAATTATTTATTTCTGAAAGGGAACACAATAATACCATGAGAGTCAGTCTTTCCTTTTATATTTATGATCTCCACTATGAATTTTCTCTAGTTTCATATAGGATAGAACAGTGTTACACAGAAGTAATTGAAACTGTACAAGAAACTGTAAACATAAAAGCAGAATCTGGCATCTCAGCAAGCATGAAGTGAAACAAAAGCATGCATATATGATTTACAAAGACTTCACAAAATATTTTCGAATGATCACTCCGGAGCATGAATAGGTCTCTACCTCCAGATTCTCATATGTTACTTGGGAAATTCCCCCCCATTCCTTCTTCTTTCCCCAGATTCATATGCTGAACATGATGCCATATGGTATGGAACAACCTTTTGGTCAGGGGGCAGGGGGGCGGTGGTGTCAGCTCAAAATCAGGTACCATCAAGCAATGATTCTCCAGCCTATGATCACAAATAACAATCATGAAACTAACTGCATTAGCCACGGTTTTTTGCATATTTCTACAACTACTTTTTCCTTTAAACGGGTATACTTTACAATCTGATCTATTATGACAATGGGAACCTCCTCTAAGAGCACCCCTCCAGCAGACTTTTACTGATACATTTCTTTGGATTATCTTATTACACTAACTCTTGTTCCAACATGATTTAAACATCTGTTCCAATCTACACCTGCTGCTATGCTTGGCAATCCCCGTATTTATTTACAACAATGTAATAAAGTTATTGATCTATGAATGCACGTTTTCTGTCTTATTGTTATCTTCTAGTCTAAAAGGTTTCTTTTGATACTTAAGTTCTGCCAAGATCTTCAAAGTCCAGCAAGTGCCACGACTACAAAAGCAGTTCTTTTGGCTCCTGTCAGATTTTTGCAACCTTGAGAGCTGCACTCTGAGCTCTCTTCTCCAGTGTGGTTAGAATAAAAGAAAACAGATTGCTTACATCATCCATTGAGTCTGACAGAGAAGCCCAACCTGCTTTAGTCCACACAGACCAGAAGGTGGCCCACTTTCCCTATTGCCCCAAGATGTGTGGCAAGGTGAAATGCCATGGCTACGGGTGGAAAACCTGGCTCCATTTATTTTCCTTTCTGCCATTACAACTGTTTCAGCAGTTCCCAGGCAAGCCGACTAGATCACAAATGACCACTGCTGCAGCAGTATAGATACAGGAATTTAAAATTTTAGTATTGCTTTCTTTGTTAAACAAACATGAAAACAGATGCACAGATTTACACGACACAGCACTACTGCTAAGTATTAGTAGAAACTCATGAAACAATCTCCTGTTAGTGGGTTTTTCTTTCCTCCTCAGTGTAAAAGAATTTATCACAAACAACTCAGATGCTCAGACACTAGTGGCTCTAGCCCCCTCTAACACCTAAAGGAGCATTTTCCAATAGCCTGTAATGATTCTTTACCCTCATTTCAAGTCGACTTCACTGAGATTAGTATCTCCAGAGTTTCTAGGGGCTTTCCAGAATATAAACAACCAAAAAAGGGAAAGCTTTAGGACTTTCACAGTGCACTGTAACATTTCTTGATGAGATTTTCCACTGACATACAGTGTAATATACTCAAATTACACCATCAATTCTTACTCAGCATAAGCATCAACCCCATCAGGAATGGCCAACTTTTGAACTATTCATGCTTTTCTTTTGTTAATGGAGATCATTTGGGTTCTTCTCTTAGCTCTTCCTGCCTACATTTGGTCCAGAAAACAGCTGAAAACCTTATTACAAAATATTTTCAAAAGTGATGAGATTTCAGACTATCTGGACAACTCTCCTCTACATTCTGTGGAAAAGATAGCCCTAACTTCAGAAAATTGGACTATAAACAAACTAGAAGGAGACTTAGTACGTCTTCGGCAAATACAAATTCAAAGGAAAAGTAAAACACGGATCATCTTAAATGCATCTAGGAGAGAAAAGCCATCCAACATCTAGCAACTTATGCACACAGCTACAAGACTACTGCAATAAGCATATCCTTGTACAACTGCCATAAGGAACTTAGGATAATTCTTGTTTGACATACTCTGTGAAAATGAAAAAACTAGTAACATAAGCATAAACATAAAAGGACGGACCCTAACATTTCTGAATGCTCTTTTGAAGGAAACAAGGCTCATATGATCATGCAGTCCCTCAACAGCCCTCAATAACTTGCTCCTGATGACCAGTCACAAACAGATTTGACAGTTGGCTGTGGCTCTTACAGCTCTTCCAAGCTGTCAACCTAGCTGAAGGTTTTCACTTGAAAAAAAGGAGAAAAGCATTAAATTTGCATCCATACCAGAGAGGAAGCCACAGTATGTGTATAACTGTTGTCCCAGGCAAGCTGGCTGCCTAGAACAGAACTGCTGGGCAGACAGCAAACACAAGTTTTGTTTCAGGTGCAGTCCAGCCAGTACCAGGGAAAGGCACAGGAGGCTTTATACATCAAAACAGTAGGGGAACAAAATAGATTAAGAACTTGTGCAGAGAAATTGACTTTGTTACAGCAGTGAAAGCTTATAGAGGTTACAGAAAGAAACAGGGTTACTCTAGTGGGGGAGACACTAGGCACAAGATTTGTTAATCCCCACCACCCACTCAGCTTCATTAGTTTTAAGACTCAAGGAACCATTTGTTTGTTTATTGCCATGTGTCACCACATACATACAGAGAATGCAATATACTGTGCAATTACAGAGCTGGCCATTCCACAGTCATTGATACAGTTCAGGAAATCATGCTGCAGTACATGCTGTATTAACCTTTTCTGAAAATTATGGCATTCTCTGAAAGGGCATTTATGAGCTTAGTATTACTTCAGGGTATAAGCAGAATGTTTACGACTTGACAGGCTTCATCCACATTCACTTCATTTAACGTAACAGCAACTTTCATTTACTAGTTTCCCTTCAGCAAAATTAGTTTAGGAAATCTGACTCTGCCACTCATCCAAAAACAGATTTTCCTCTTCAATTCCCAGGGAGGGACTGCATTTGCAAGTATCTTTATGTTAGAGTTAGCAAAACAAATAGGGCATTCATTTCAACACTGCCCATTAAAGTGGCATTTTGCTTTCTGGACCTTTTTTTTTTCAAAATCACTTTTCATATAGAAAACAGAAAAGTAGTTCATATCTCCACCTTTTTATCCATCAAAGTTGGTTCATGTTCTTAAAAGTACTGGCTTCCCAGTAAAAAAGGCTCTGGACAAAGTGGACAAATGATGAGATCATCATCTTTCTTTGTCTCCCGAAGGAAAGAAGGCAGAAGAATTCCTGTGAAACTCCAAAACCAAAGATGGAAAACACTGTAAAACACTGAAAACTATCACTAATATCCAATGAGTATCAGTTACTGCATGAGGAATGTATATGGTCACAGTTTTAATGGCACACAGTATAGCATAAACTGAAGTAACCTTCCATGTGTTATCATTTTCTACTCTATGTAACATCTGGAAATGCAAATGTTGCAAAACAGGATATTATTGAACATTAAAAAGAAAAAGAGAAAATATTCCATATTCAAGTCATTTTGTCTAACAAGGCTTTGAGAAACTCTGAAGTACATGCACAGCGCTGCACCAGAAGCCTTTTTGGTGGAGAAGCAGTCTCTGAAAACACAGTTATTTACAACGGTCAACACAAAAATATATAAACAAATTATGGTTTTTGTTTTAAATTGAAGAGCATTTGCAAATGCAAGGTATCATGACAAACACCTTAAAGGTCTGGAGAAGACCAGACTGGTTTTGATACCCCTGATGCTTCTTTGCATTACTTTTTAAGGATTCTACGTTCTGGAAAGAAAACTTACCAAAACCACAAAAACAAACCACTATCAGAAAAACCCCACAGATCATCTTCTCTCCTCACCAATTAATAGATATACAAAACAAAACTCATTAGCAGGAAGTGAGTTGATAATTATAATTTCTATATTCTAAAGTAAAGAACCTAATGAGATCTCTAGTAAACAGAGAAAGCAGTATCACCTAGTGGAAAAACAACTGCATTTTAAATCCTTATGTCAACTTAAAAGGTGTATCTAAGATCTTTTGGAGGGATTCCAGTCATGTCAAGTACAACTGAGGAAAATCGGTGTTAGGCTTCCTTCACTGTGTAAGTAAGCTAAATAATTTAGATACACTTCAAAATAAAGCCTAGTCCTGCCAAAAATACACTCAAGTCCTCTTCTTGGAACTCCTTAAGACATTTCATAAAAATCTAACAAACTTCACAAGATAAAAACCACCTAAACCATTCAGAAACTTCACTTCAAACACAGGAACTCAAACAAACTGGGCAGCAAAACCTTTCAGAGAAGCTGTCCTGCTTTGTCATTAGATAAAACAGAGCAAGGTCTGTCATCCCATAAAATTACATTTCCGGACACACGTTCTAGAGCGAATACTCATAAATGAGGCTACTGAGTCTTGATTATAAGGTATGACAGAGTCTACAGGTGACACAGCTCTCAGGAAGGAACTAGAGTGTATAAAGGCAACGTCTTCTCATCATGGTACACATATCTTCCAAATACCCTAGAAAAAATACTTGAAGAAAAACTAATAAAGAAATTATGACGACTAATAGTGCAAACAACTTGGCAGATTGCAGGAATTCAAAAATTTCTTTTTGAAGGAAAGAACATAAAAATTGAGATACTTAGAAGCCAGTGCCAAAACTTCTCTGCTCATGTTTAACATTCGTTATGTCTAACTTAAAGGAAATTTACTGATTGTAAGAATCATTTCAGAAAGTGCAGGTGCCAAAGTGAAATCTCTAGTCTTGCAGTTGACAAACTAAAAACAATTTCAAATGTTCTTCGCAACATCTGCCTCCATAACAATAACTTAACTTAAGCTTTCCACATAAGTTACCTTGCTCTATTTGACTGTCTTTGAATTGGACAGTTAAGTATTTCTTCTTCTTGCCTCGAAAACTGAGAGTTTCAATAAAGAAGCATCATTAGTATTCATATAACATTAAACCAACACTGATAGGAACACTGACATGCTTTGCTAGAAATCTACAGAAATTCTCAAAATTACATTGTTTTGCTGTATTAACTGTCTGACTGCCCTTATCCCGAAGCAGAGGCCATCAACTGTTTTGAAATGGTGGAGGAAAAGACAGGAATGCAACAAAACAGTGTCACCAAATGGTACTTACCCTAACAGGAGGGCTCCGTGCTTGCACCCTTTGCTGCTGTCCAACTTGGGAGCTCTGCAGGTCCTTTGATCCGCAATTAGCTACAGTGTTGATGGGCACCCTTAAAGCGTTCGTGCCAGCAGTGCCACCGCCGGCGCTGGGTTTTCGAGGCCTCTGTTTGATGCCATCCAGTAGTCTAACAAGCAAAATGTTACTGGGGAGCTCGTCAACACCGCAGTCCACTAAAGTCCGGCACTCGGGACATCGCAGCTCGTTGCGAGAGCTCACAATGCCCAGCAGGCAGCGTTTACAAAACGTGTGCTGGCAAGGCAAGACTTTCGCAGAAGCGTCAAGGCGTTCTAAGCAAACAGGACACTCCAACAGATCCAGCAAAGCCGATTCATCCATTTTCCTTGTGTTACTTAATGAAAAAACAAATCTTTGCAGAATTTGTGTGTTTTGAGCACTGCAAGGGTATCATGTTACATCCATTCCTCTTCTGACTGTGCTCTAAAATCTTTTGAGGGAAAAAGGCATTAATAAGCTGGAAAAAGTCAGAAAGATCATTTTATATGACTATGTTCATACAAAGAGCAAAATAAGAGATCACTAGACTAATGCAATACATATTTTCAATAAATGAAACGAATACAGTAATAGCAATCTACATTAATGTATCTAAAATATTAATGTATTTAAAATATTTTAACAAATACTAACAGCTAAGGTTTTTAAATTCAAGTCCCCAAAAATTTCAGTCTGAGTAATTTTATTTGCTCAAATTATTCCAGAATCAATTAAAATCCCCAGTACAGCAGTATAATAAAGCCTACTTTTCATAGTTCTTAATATATCAGTCTCTCGGAACATTTGAGATTAGCTTTCTTTCACAACAAGAAGATGGCAAAGGTAACTACAACGGGGTCCAAAACCACACAGCCTACATCAACAGGGCATAGCAAGGGGAATTACATTTATGCCGACACTAAGCCAACAGTGAACTACATTTCTACCCTTTCTATGAAAACTACTGCAGCACATTACACAGCTCAGCCTTGAAAACAGCCTCCAGCTCACAGGGTTTTAAGCGTACCGCAAGCACTGACAAGAGGGTTCATTACAGTGCCGCCCTCAAGAAGCGCTTCAAAAACTATCGCGAAGTGATTTACAGCAGGAAGTGCTACTGCCATATCGTTAGGACAACACGAGAGCTGCGTATGCAGCCACAGAGGCAGGGGCGAGCCCCCAGCTATCTCCAGCCTATGTAGCAACGGGCTGGGAAAGGGAGGGGGAAAAAAACCAAACACCACTAAAGAGCTCCCCTGAAAAAAAAAACAACATTCTGCGAGAAGTCACACCAGGATGCTCCACGGGCAGTAAAAGGCTTGCTGACCTCGGCAGTGCCCAACGCCAGGCGAAGTTGAGCGCCTCCTCCCAGCCCCCGCAGCCGCCTGCGGGAACGGCTCCGCCGGCTCTCGTCCCGCACCTACCTGCTCTCGGGCTCCGCGCCCGTACCGCCTCCCCGATTCACTGTTTTATATTCCCCTGCTCCCTCGGGGAAGAGCGACCCGCAGGCGGGCGGACACCGCAGCGGCGGCGCGCAGGGGTCCCTGCGGGGACGCGGGGCGACCGGGGACGGTTCCCCGGGAGGCGGGGGCGAGCGGGGGGCACGGCGCTGTCACCCCGCCCCAAGGCGCTGGGCAGAGAGAGGGAGGGGTCGGGCCCGCGGCCCCTCCGCCGCGCCGAGCCGAGCCGTCCCTCGGGGAGCGCAGGGGTCCCGGGGGAGCTCGAGCACCGCCCCCTCCCCGTCCCTCACCCGGATCTAACCGTGTGGCCGCGCCGCCCCCGCTTTGTTCCGGTGNGTCCTCCCCGCCATCCCTACCTCGCTAGGTGCCTCGGGCAGTGGCTGGGGCGGTGGGAGGGCGCAGGCGGCTTCCTGGGATAGAAGGAGCAGGCGCTTCCCCCCCCGCCTTGTGCCTTGGGGGCAGCCCGGACGGGCACCTGTGGCTGCCGCTGTCTGCATGGGGGTGGCGGCGAACGAGGAAGAGGGACAGAGGGAGGGAACGAGGGTGGGTGGTCGCTCGCTCGCTCCTCGCAGGGCTACCCCCGCTCGCTGTCTGTGGTAAGTCGTACCCGGAGCGCCGGCCTGCGGCTGCCAGGCCCTACAGAAGGAGGGGCTGCGGTGCCCGGAGCCCGCGGCGGCCCGCCTAGGGAGACTCCTCATGCTGGGCGAGCTTGTGCGGCGCGGGGGACCCTCCCTGAGCCTCCCCCGGCTGTGCGCCCGCAGCTCCCGGCGTGTCTGTGGGACGCGGTGAGGGCGCGGCGGTTCCCGCTCCGGGGGCGTCAGGGACCGCCGTGCTGGGCACGGGCAGCGAAGGAGACGGAGCTGCCGTGTCACGTCCATCGCTGGCCTCGGGTGCGGCTGTGCTCCCTCGGGCCCTTGCAGCACGCTTGTGGTAAGGTCGAGTGCAGCGTGTTCATGGGCATGGTGAGTGCTGGACTATGGTAGTGCTGGATTAACACTTGGACTCGCTGATCTTAGAGTTCTGTTCCAAACTAAACAGTTTTGTGATAGGACTGCTTAATTAAATAAATGATGCCAGAAAATTGGTGAGTGCCTGTCTTCACACATTCCACCCCACACACAACCACAAACCTCTGTGTGCAGGAGATGATGCACTTGCTTTTGGGGTGTTTTTTGTGAGATACTTCTCTACAAGACTGTGGGAATGAAGGAGGAAGTAAACCCTAAGATACATACAAATTACCATAAAACAAAAAGAAGTTAAAGCCTGCTCTTTCTAAGTCAAATGAGACCCCTTGTCCATGGGTGATGAAAAAGCTAGACAAATGTTTAAGTTCCGATTACTCATCTTGCCAATTGCAACTCAAAAAGAAGCAATCCAAAAGCTTGTGTGTAGTTCTAGCTTTCAAGCTGACCCTAAGAAATTTTATGAAACTGTGTCAGGGGAGGTTTAGGTTGGATTTTAGGGAAAATTTCTTCACCCAGAGGGCGGTTGGGCCCTAGAACAGGCTTCCCATGGAAGTTGTCACAGCAAAAGACTGACTGCGTTCAAGAAGCATTTGCGTAAGGCTCTCAGGCATGTGGCGTGATTCTTGGGGCTGTCCCATGCCGCAGGGCCGGGAGCTGAACTTGATTACCCTTGTGGGTCCCTTCCAATTCAGGATATTCTGTAACTTTACATTTCCTGTCATTCTTACTTGAATTCTGTGCATATATTAAAAAGTTACTTTTTTTTCCCCCTTTTTCACACATGGATTGTGTAGGTTTGGATAAGCTGATAGTGTGACAGGCTTTTCTGTCTTACTTTCTGGATATGCTAACTTGGTTGTTTCCAATGGTAATGATATTCACTGATTATTAGTATTTTCAAGTAAGTACTCACTCACACTGCATCTCTAATATTTTATTTTATTTTTCAGTCGTAGTAGTGGAAATATTGAAGCTGCTAAATATGTACAGTTTATTAAGAAATAAGGTTTCCACCCCCATGAATTCTGGAGTTTAGGAAAACTGATACAGATGGGTTTCTGGTCTATGTCTGTGCTTTCCAGGGAGTATCGTAACATAAATAGAAGGGTATAAACATCTAATACATAAGAATATTCCTATGTCTCATAGTATTCCTCTATCTTGCCATGTCAATGCTGTCACTACAGAAAAAAAAAGGATAATCAGTACATTTGAAAAGAGACTTGTTGAATCTAAACAAAGTCTCATCTCACAATTGGATTTCACTTTTGGACTTAGCTTCTTCAAAAGATCTCATGGTAATAATTTGCCAGCCTTTCTAATATAGTTTTGTAAGCAAGACAATTGCTGTTGTCTAAACTTAGTTTGATGCCTAAGGAATGTAAAATATCTATTAAAACAGTAAAGGAATTTACAACACAAGTGGTGCACCAGGGAAGCAAGATGAAAGTTCAGGGAAGCAGGATAAAAAGATTACCCCTTTATCAGGGCTGGTCTTTGATAGTGTTTTATGTAAAGTCTGTAAAATACTAAATACATTGTGGAATACAAACCAAAGCAGTAAACACTCTGAAGAGTATCAGGTAAATATGTTACTTCCTGAGCAGTAGCTGTAGTTAATTTTCAAACAATTATGATCCATGTAAAAAAATGTGGGGGTGTGTGGAGATATATGCCTCTGCCCTCTTACGCATCAAGTATTTGACTCAGAGGGGCTGGAATACTCTGGTGCCAGGACTGAAAGGAACAGAATTGCTGTCACACTGAAGAATTTATTCTTTCTTACTACCAACCATAAGCAGGGAATTGCACTCTTTGGACATTTTTATGTGAAGAGGCCTCACTTCTTGAAACCATCCCATCCTTACACACAGTTCATTAGTTCTTTGTACAACTTTTACAAAGTACATGATGCAAAGGGCAGAAATCCCTTAAAAACAGAGATCTGAAAGATGAGGCTCTCCAGTTACTCAACCACCTGGATTTCTACAATTATAATGTCTATTAGTATTTGTTTGCATTTTACACATTTTTGGTGTAATGAATTTTACTTCTATCACTAGATTTCAGGCACACTTTTTGTTCCTCCAATGTATGTTGTTTCTTTTCACCTGGAAGCTGTTGAGTAAAGGAAGAAGCAAAGGACAATAGGAAGAACAGCAAAAGACAATGTCAGTAGCAGAAAGAACTGGTAACACATTTTTCTTTCCTTTTTTCTGTGTCAGCATTTAGTGCAATAAACCCACTGTGGTCCCTACACTCCTCTTTCACCAATACCTTCTTTTTCCTCTCTGGGCCGAACAGCCTAAAGGCTTCTCCCCATGTCTTCAGCACACACTGTTGAAACAGTCACACTTTCTATTTTAACTAATTCATACTGCAATAACTCCTGGCACATTTCCAAGTACCCTTAGTTTTTCCTCTGTCTTTAAAATGTGAGAGAGTCTATACTGTGCCTGCTTTGACCAGCACTGGTTAATTGATAAGCTGGCAGCTCACTAGAAGAGAGAACAACATCTGCTGCACCCTTTGCTGTAGGAGGAACATTCAATATTAGATTATTTTTTATATGACCACTGTTTTCTATAAAACCTCTAGAACCTTAATATCTTTCCAGATATTCCATCAGGTTTTGCCAATGAATTATTGGGAAGAGGGGCTAAGAGATGCACTCTATAGTCAACTGGATCTAGTTTCTTAGGAAATTTAATGGATAAGTAGTATGGGATATTTCAGAACTGCACATTTTTCAACATGCAAATCTTAAATATAAAGACATTTGGTAACTAATGCCCTAAATACACTAATGCACTACAGAACAACACCAGGTCCAATCTTCCTTCTAATCCTACAGAATGTCCCTGAAGATTGTTACCCTTGACAGCAGGGATAATTCATGTGCCTGAAAAAGTTATGTTAGCACTATATATATTTAAAGTAATAAAACAAAACTGAGTGCCATGTAGAGAAATGCAGGCCTGCAAGAATAAACACATGGAGGCATAATTAATTTATTTGTGAATTCCATCCTGAAAGTCTTCAGATAACTGCAGAAGGCTCTAACATAATAAGATGTGTTATGTCATATCAGAAAGAAAACACAACATTGTCTTGTAGCACTCATAGTCTGAATTGATTTTATTTGTAGGTTCATAAGCATCTTTTCGTTTTGAGCTACTTCTTGTAATTTTTGTAATAAAATATTTTAAAGCTTTTTTTTTTGTTGTTGTTAATTTAGTCAGAAAGGATCACAATTTTTCATTTGTAGCGTCCACATTAGCCTATCTTTCCCATGCAATATAGGTCTCAAGCACAGACCAAAAAAGTTAATCTTATTTCTTTGTAAAATGACCCCTGGAGATACGGTGGAGATCCCCTTTCAAAGGCCACGCAAAATTCCCACTGACATCCCTTTAGTGAGAGTTTACTGCTGATGGCCACGCTGATCTTGCTGGCTTTACACTGGCAAGTACAGCACATCATGAAAGATGGCCCATGGCCAACTTACTTCGGTCTCTGGTGGAAATGAGCAAAGATGTTCTTCAAAGACTTCATTCCTTTTTCATTAAAGAGTTGAAATTTTTGGTTTTGTTTTTTGGGGTTTTTTTGGTTGTTTTTTTTTGGGGGGGTAGGGTTTGTTTGTTTTATTTTTTTTTCCTTTGTTGTTGTGTTTTGGTTTTTTTTTTCAGGGGTTTTCAGGGACCTAAGGGAGGATTGCAATCTAGTTTTGTTTCGCTATCTTGATTTTTGGGGCTTTTTTTTCAGTTAGTATCAACTTTAAATTACCGGCTCAGTTACTGTTCGCAACAATTCTAGCAGCAAGTAGCTCAGCATGGTTGATACTGATCCAGTTGGTTTGCTGGCAAACTGAGCTTTGTGCTATCCTTAATGCACTTTTTGGGGTTGTGAACTAGTTTTAACTACATCAATGACAAATGTACTTCTAAGGTGTTTGCATCCTGCCAGAAGGATCTCTGCTGTTCTGGTATTTGTGAGGAATTGGGAGAAATGAGTTGTAAAACTAGAAGCCCAAAGGTACTGATGGTACATTTTTATGCTGTGTTCTAGGCATCCAGCTTTCTTGAGTACAGTATCATTTGTGTATTCATGCTGTAAACCAGTTCTGGCTGACAAGACAAACCTGGGATTGTAACTTTGTACATATTGCTGCTATTGCAATAACTTAATTTGTGTCACAGGGAGGAAATGTGCAATACAAAAAGTCTCTGTGGCATTAAAGAATAAATATTTTACAACTACTCAGAGTTTGGGTGAGCTTTTTGTTACAAGACATTCCCACCAGGTTAGTCACAGGAAAACACTGGGTTTATGTGTGCTTATGATCCCCATAACCCAGCTGCATCATTCAGTGCTGTACCTTGTAGAAATGCGGTAAGGTGTTGGGTTATGTAGTTGCTCAAGAACTTGATTTAAATGTTCATTATGCTGATGGGAACATTGTGCCTGCATCTCATTAACCAGTAAGCTTGAATTTGCCCTTACTACAAATAAGGTTAAAGGAAAAACAAAGGAGAACGCATGTTTGAAGAAATCAAACTAGATGGTACAACTGTGAAGATTTTAGAAGAGAAGCAGAAATGTTAGAATCCATTCTTAGTAAGTTTATTCCAAAATCAGAATTATCTTTTTCCCTCCTTGCATACAGCTCATAAGCTACAGACCTTATCTGTGGGGCTGCAGAATTGGTCCTAGCACTTCTTTGCCCCTCTAGAACTAGTCCTCTCTCCACAAGGGAGATTCTGGTGGGGACACAGCATACCAGATTATGTGTTCAATCCTGCTCCATGTACCACCCAGCCCCATTAAGGTCTGGTCTCCCAAAGATTTGTAAATTATTCAGGATGTAGTTTTAGAATTATTGACTGCCCTAGACATTTTGGAATGCTTACATGCTGTTTTAACAGTTTGCTATATTGTTAGCAAGTTGTAAGCTATTAAAAAGCTATTAGTATTTTCCCCACGTGCAAAGGCTGCATTCCAGTCACAGGGTAAAGCTCTTTCATATGAACAGTAAACCACTAAACATAAAAATATTGAATTAAAATTATCATGTTACTGACTCTAGACTGAGATCAGGCAGAACTGTAATAAACCACTTACAGTGATAGTGAGTTGGAATGACTAAAGTCCAGTTTTATCTTTGAGGAACACTGTGACAAGTGTTTGGAGCTTTGGACACCGAAATGTGTTCAAAGACACAGATGAGATGCGTTGCAGGGCCCAAACAATTCTTCTTTTTAAATAAGCAAAAATATCATGGAGGATATTCAACATTCATCAAAGTTTACTTAGTCTCCATTACCACACCTCATTACCAAAGTGTCTGAAAGAAAGAATGTCTGGAGACTGAATACTTGGCATGTATGTTTTTTGATCAAAAAATAATTTTAAATTTCAATTTTAGATAGGAGAAGGAATTTCTGAGGAGAGTCAGTGGCATTTTTTGTCATGTGGGCTGTGGAGAAAGAAGGAGGTTGTGGGTATTAGGAGGTGTGTCCATCATGTCAGGTCTACAATTCCTAGATTCTGCCTTTTGTTATACTTTGTATTACTAGAAACACACTACAGCTTCACTCTCTAAAATCCTGCAAGAAGACAAAGCAAATCAGTAAGTTTCACGTACAGGGAAGAATTCACAATACTGTGCTATTTTATCTAGAGGAGTCCTTCATTCAAATTAATCCTCCAAGAGCAAATATCCAGGTCCAAAGCCTTGGGGTCCTCCAACCAGTAACAGGGTGGAACCTCAGATCTATTCACACTTTCACACCAAATAAATCTTTAGAGCATATTAAGCATTCTTTTCAGTCTTTCTAGATGAGAAATTTTCATATCCACTCAGAGCATAGGCTCTACAACAGGTGATGTAGAGGATTTTATTTCTCCTTTGAGTAACTGCATGACAACATAATGAAAATTCAGAAATTTTTGTAGGTCTTAACAAACACCTTATCCAAAGTGTCTTATTCCAAGAGAAGTTATTGGAAGTCCATTTACAGAGGCATAACTCTTTAAAACCACTTAGGCTTTTGCGGTCATGAAAGCTAAAGTGTGACAAATGCGTAGCAATAATATATCTGTAGTGTGTTTCATGTTGTTTTACGATGGGTCCTGCAGTTCTTCCTACTGTCCAAATCAGGCAATCTGCTGAGAAGTACCATAATCCCTTCACCTACATCTCTTCTGCAGAGAGAGCTGGTATGGACTTTGTCCCAGAAGAGTCTGTAGCTGTGTTACACTCTCAGACTTAGGAGAAGGGACTGGTAAGATGCTCCAGGATAAATATGTGACATCTTTCTATGTCACATGGATTCATGATTCACGGATTCATGAATTTCATGAAATTCACATGTTTTTACAGCAAAATCTACAGGAAGATTAAATTCTAAACTAAGTTATTTTAGAATTTCAAGTGCTGCAACAGTTTGATAGTTTGCAAAAAGAAAAAAAAAGTTGTTATGTTAGTTCTTAAAAACATGCACAGCTAGATTTTTTTTTCAGAGAGATTTATTTCCCTAAAATAGCATTTTCTTACTAAAAGTGCCTGCTGGGCAGAGCTATGTGACAGGCAAGTAGGATTATCAGCATGTTTACTTTTCAAACATCTCTGCCACACTTGAACAGTTCTGCTGTGGTGTCATACGTAAGTGATGAAATAGGTTGTGTAAGAGTTTGTGTACCAGCATATAAAAAATTAAAATGTGTTACAGCATTTAAAGTGCACTGCCATTTTAATTCCAAACTAGTCCAAGCAGTACCCTTATACCAAGGGAAATCATTTTCTTTGACTTTAGTATCCCTTTTTGGAATGTACCCTCAGCGCCAAGGAAAGCTGCAGCCCCATTAGCACAAATTAGAACTCTTGCTTGTCTGAAAGGTTCAGAAGCTCCTTTACAGCTTTGGTTCTCTGCATTTCCTGGTACACTTGTGAAAGGATGTAGGCAGAGGTTTGGATGTGATCAGTGTGCCAGCCATGTACCATGCTTTTGTCCCTGATATCTCGGAAGCAAAAACCAAGGATTTATGATGTAGCTTGATTATGAAGGAAAGTTTTTAATTACATTGGGATGAAAGTAAGGGAATAACAGGAAAATTTCCCTAGTGATGTTTCGCAGAATCACTATAATTCTACTACCACAGCTCTTTATAAACAGAGGAATGTAGGAAAAAGGACCCTAAAACTATCTTTGTTCAAAATAAGATTAAGGGAGTGAGATGGAGTATTTATGGAGTATTCATGGCACTACTTTGGATTTCTTTCATAAAGCTTGAGACTTGGCTTCTAAGTCAATAAGGACATTGAGACACAAAATGAATTCTCTCAGGCTGCTAGCACGACAAGGCTATATAATCACTCTGGGATTGCCAAAGATTTATCTCTTTTTTTTTTTTTAAATTTGTGTCACTTTCACTCCCACACATCTGGCAAGAGAACTCTGCACTGGCTTAGCTGAAAAATCTTATCTCATAGATCATTACTAGCAATAAATTCCAGCCTTTGTGCTTACTTATATTGTCCCACAGCCTGGAGTCACTGATTTTGTAGAAATAGGAATGTGGGCTGTAAAATATTTACTCACTAGCATGCCCCCACCACCAAAAGAAACCCCAATCCCAAAAAAACCATGCCATGCCTCAAAACCAAGCCTCAAGCTCTTTCGTTTTAAAGTCAGCTTTGAAAATGTAAATCACATGAAACTGGCTCTTGGGGCCAAAGAAAACAGGCAGCTGGATTCCATCCTCCAGCTAAGAATCAGGCCTTAAATACCTCTTAAACAGACACTTTATATGAGCTATAGTCAAACTCATTTTCAAGTAATGTTTTCCCATGTGTCCCAGAAAACGCAAACAGCAACTCCGTGTTTGGATGGACTGGGGCACTGACAATGGGTAAGTGTGCCAAAAACCTACAAACTGCTAATGCAGTTCTACCACAATTCTTCTCTAAGGTCACACCTGTGCTAAAAAACTGATGTATTTTTAATCCACGTCATAGTCCTCATGTAAAGATAAGGCAGCTGTGCCCTAAAGAACTGTCAGCAAATGGCATATGCTAGGTCTTTTCCTGCATACTAGTTCACATTGGTGAGCATTTTTTTCTGGTATTGTCTTCTGGAAGCTTTCTTATTTATGGGATTTATTGTGCTGATCCTTTCTATATGACAGGCATGGGGAACATGAAGGCACGGTTACCACATACATGGAAGACTTGGCAACTTGTGGCAAAAAAGACTGGAAAGATAAGAGATGGTAAGACAAACAAGACAAGGACTGGCAGAGATGTATTTATCTCTACAGGTTCAATTAAATAATATGCTGAGGGGGAAGCAAAGGAACAATTCAAAGTACTAAACCACAGATCTCCAGTTTAGCAACCTATCTCCTGGAGTAGAATTAATCCTACTATTATCCTACTATTAACAAGCAGGATCAGAGTTAATAATGACCAGCAAGTGTTGCTAGGCAGCAAATGTATTCTCTGGGTGTGGGGGAGTATGGTATAGAGACACTTGAGGTGCAACATACTCTCATGTCTCTCTATTCCTCATGATCAGATTTCAGAGGAGAAATTGGCAACTGGCTTATAATAAAGCCAGAATATTTTCCAAGAGTCACAACAATCATTCTTGAGTAGCTTACCCCAGCAAAAACACAGCAGAATAACCAATCAGCTTATAATGAATATGAAATACCTTCCTCTTTGTTTTGATAGGACAAATTAATGTTTTGACTCTAGACAGTGTTGCATAACATGAAATGTATTCGTTTTAACCAATATACCAGCACAATCCAGAAACAAGTTATAATTCAATTTCTGGCATTTTTATTTTCAGTTTCCCCAGTGACTATTAGTGAGTGGATGGAAGTGTTTTTTAATCAGTCCTGATACACATTCACATACCCAGCCATCAGTATTGAGGTTGGTGTGTTATAGCTGCTCTGGGAACCTTAATTCACTTGCATTGACTTTAGGAGGATTAAGTCAGAAACAATACTATTTTAATGCCATTTTTTGTATTTACTTGGCAAATACTCCTGTCAATTTAAAGTTTCCCATGGGAGGTGTCAAGAGGTCACTGAAGTTCTTCTGGGCAAAGGAGGGAGAATGGTCGAAAACATGGCCTCCATGCTGCTTCCTTCAGTATTTTTCTTCATGTCATTAGTGCTGTACTCAGCACTTCCTCCCCAGCTTCCATTGGAAGAGGGAGTGAGCAAATGTAAAAATGTTAGTGAGAAATGGAGGCAAGAAACATAGAAAAGGCCTCCCTGCTGTTTTATTTGGCTACTTCTAGGCCCCAGTAACCGTAAACTTAGCCATAGAAAATTAGTATAGAACATATTGTCTAGTATGCACAAGAACTCCCAGATGCTTTCAGTGCATTTTTTCCCCAATTCATTCTATTATTCTACACAGTCTTCTGGCCAACGATCACAAAGCCTTCTGACCTCTCTGTTATCCTATGGCAAGAAAATACAGTTCCCTAAGGCTGTAAAAACATCAAGATTTCCATAAATGAGGTACCTGCAATTTCCACGATCATCAGTGTAGCTGTGAGCAGCATATTCTTCAGGCACCACTAAGACAGAAAAGCAGAATGGAGGGATAGGGGACACTCCACATCTTACAGGCTTGCCAGTCTTCTGAGTTTCAGCTGAAAATACCTGAGTTGAAGTGTCATAGATAGCTTTGTTAAAGCTAGTGACTGTAGGAAGTGATCTGACCTGTGTCATACTTTGAATTAGTGTGATCCCCTAACAAGCCCCCATGGTTTATTGTGTGATAAGCCAGGAAATTACACAATTAGTAAATTATTTCAGTTATACATTTCTCACCTTTTTAACTGCTGTAAGGCAGAATAAAACATCTGTGGGGATTTCGCCAGGAAGTGAAAACAAAAATAGTGCTAAGTAAATACATTACAACTTGATTAATGCAAGATGAACGCTATAGGCTACACAGCTTTTGCTCCTCAGCAGGCCTATTTTACATTGTATGTTCATACATAAATTTCTCTTACTAACACTGCACAAGCAGTCTGGCACCATCCTTGACAGATGAGCTTTAGGAACTGTTACAAAGTGGTTTAAGTTATAGCTCCATCTGTTATATCCCATCCTTCTGATGGAGATTGTGTTCACTGTGGCAGAATAAGCAGAATGGAAGACATGTTCATATCCTCACCAACTGCAACTCAGAATCTGGTGCCTTGGCTCACACCCATCTTCTCAGCAGTTTAATCAATGATGCTCTGCTTTGTACCCAAGTGTGAGGGTGGGCGAACTTTTCCTTCTGCTGGTCCTGATAATCATCAGCAGAGGGAAAGAACAGACTATGGTGAACAGGAGAAGCTTAACAAATCACAATGGGATCTGACTCAAGCTTCCTGTATATTTACTGGGAGGAAGGAGGCCTTATGACAGTGTTCATCCACACTCCACTATTGTTATGTGGAGCTAGATACGGGGGGGTTGTGGTGGAAAATCTTCCCATCATGGACTTGAGCAAAGTAGTTACTACAGTATCAATGCATAGTTAACAAAGGTTGTGGGCCAGAACTGAATGGTGCTTCCTTTCCCACCTGGCAATGTTTGACTTCATGGTCTGTGGAGTCAGAATTTGCTGAAATCTCTGGACAAAGAGGACTGTCCAATGTAGGCAAAGCAATAGCGGTCATCTCAGAAAAGGCGACAAAGCAGAATTAAGTGAATAACAGTGATTAAGTTATTCAGGGCTTCTGATAATTAACTGATGTACTAAAGGCCACAGTGGAACTGGATATAAAGGTTAGTGCAATCAGGCTTTTTCACAGCTGGAAAAAAAGTGCTATATTATTAAGCTAAAAATCACATCAGGGATATTTTAGTGCCATTGAAATAATTCTCATATATGTAACAATAAATACAGGTCTACTAAACAAGGCTTAAAACTACTGAGTATAAGAAAATAAAGGATACTCATATTTCTAATAATTAAAAGACATAAAAGTATGTCCGATGTTATGTTCAAATATACTCTGTTGAGAAGCTTAACTGTCACAGACTTCATCTTTTAGATTCCTCTTACATTATTTAAAGAAGAGGATTAAAATACTCCAAATGGCTATGTAAGTTATCAAAATTAATGTCAATGGGAAAGGATCAATTAAATGTGCTATAATTATGGCAAATTACTGCACTTCATTTCTACCTTTCAGATATCTTTATCAAGAATTGTTACAGATTCTCAGAATAAATGAGGTTGGGATAGGCCTCTTGAGATCATTGAGTCCAGCCTTTGACTGACTATCACCATGTCAGGTAGGCCACGGCAGTAACTGTCAGGTCCAATCTTTTCTTAAACACTTCTGTACAAAGCAATAAACAGAATTTAGAGGAAATATAACAGCTACAGCAGTTTATAAAAAAAACGTTTTAAGTAGGGCTCAAGTTGGTAGACCTCCACAATAGACAGAGTTGTGGCTCATCATTAATGCACCTCAGATTTTCTGTCCTTTCTCTATCCACATCAAATCAATCCCTCCAGAAAAAGGCTAAACCTTAGTTTAGCAAAACTTCCATGACAGCATTCAGAATAGTTGTAGCAGCAATAAAAGAAACAACAATAAGAACATTTGACTGCTGATGAGGAAGCCAATAGGAGGAAAGTATGGCATCCCTGTAGTATTGCTTGAGATTTAAAATTTTTTGAGAGATAGAACTACAGTGTTTTAGCCTACAATTTGAATTTAGGGAAGTTTTATTCTATATCAAGGGCACAGCCAAAATGCATACTTCATCCCTTTCCCTAGGGGAGACATTACTGTCAGGACTGTGTGCAGGATACAGCAAAAGTTAGGGTATGTCAAGACCCAATTGGTTCTCTTCTCCTCAGAGCATGTCTGCATCAGCTCAAGCCACAGTCCTGCTTAAATCTGAACTGTATTTTTTCCTGGCTGACTACGGTCCCTAAGGGAACATCCATCAGCCAAGCAGAAGTGAATCATGCAACGCCCCAGCCTCACACTTGATACGGTCAACCTCAGGGATGACTTTGCGAAAGAACTGTCACAGCCATCCTGAAACTAAGCAAATGCTGGAGTATTCCCACTCTGCAACCTGCCCGTGGCTTTGGCTTGTGTTGTGCAGCTCATGTGAAAGAATTCTCTAAGTCTTTGGCTCTGCGAGTTCTCTAAATTGTATTGTTAAAAAGAGAGTGAATGGAATTGGCTAAATCCCATCTTGGTTTAAAAACGTCTTGGAAATAAAATCTGGAAGAGTGTACCAGATCAGAGATGCTTAAGGCAAGCAATTTAGGAGCAGCAGCTGAACTCATATATACATATTATATATATATATATATATATATGTGTGTGTGTGTGTATATATATATGTATGTATATACTCATATTTATGTATATATACATGTCTCACAAGTAACTGCAAATTAATATATCATTGTGGAAGCAGCTCAATTAAGTTTAGTTGATGAAGAAGTGTTTTTAGGACTCTTGCATAAGCCAACCATTCTAAGTGCTACAATTTGAATTTATGAACTCATCAGCTCAGCTGGAAAACATATCAATTTGGAAATGCATTTGAAGTGTGAATTGCATTAACACACAAATTTAATTTACAGGAAGCTCTTTATGGGTTTTAAAACTACTACTTAAACTATACAAATTGCTCCATTTAAACCGCTATGATAAAAATGGCAAAAAAATGTTTTAGGAATGGTAACCATTGATTTCTATTTCACGCTAAATTTGAGTCTACATGGTTCATGAATGAACAAATGGTAAAATAAGACTTGAGAAAGCACACAGTTATTTGAAAAGAAAAACATTTAAAAGGATTGAAAAGTTAAATTTCTATTTTTGTCTTTGGTTTATCACAGCTAATAAAATTATGTCGAGTGTAGCTTTATTTGAGTTTTGATGTGGTGCTTTTAGTGGAGGCAGAAGTCAAATCAGTAATTTAGTCAGGGGCATGCTTCAACCCCAGCCTCCTGCAAAGGGGAAGATTATACAGAGCCCAAACACACATTTCAACTGTGCTAGAAGTGTTGTATTTTATTTAAATTTGCATCTAGTCATTTGGGGAAACTGGACATACCATGCCATAAAGCTACAAGAGAGCATCCAAAGCAGGGCTACAGAGATGGTGAAGGACTCTGAAGGGAAGTCATATGAGGAACAGCTGAGATCACTTGCTCTGCACAGCCTGGGGAAAAGCAGACTGAGGGGACACCTCTTTGCAGTTACAACTTCCTGGTGAGGGGAACAGGAGGGGCAGGCACTGATCTCTGCTCTGTGGTGACCAGTGACAGGACCCGAGGGAATGGCCTTAAGTTGTGTCAGGGAGGTTTAGGTCGGGTATTAGGAAAAGGTTCTTCCCCCAGAGGGTGGGCGGGCACTGAGCAGGCTCCCCAAGCAAGTGGTCACAGAGCGACCAGTTCAAGGAGTGTTTGGACGATGCTCTTAGGCACATGGTGTAATTGTTCAGGGCCAGAAGCTGGGCTCTACGATCCTTGTAGGTCCTTTCCAACTCAGGATATTCTATGATTCTATGATCCTTCTATCCTCCAGGAAAAAGAATGTAAAGATCTGTAAACAGACAAAGAATTGGATCTATGGGTATTTTCAGAAAATGGCCTTGTATAAGGAAATAAATAAATTGCAGGGCCCTACGAATTCCTGTTCCGGCTCAGCCTCGCCGCGTTCCCTGCGCAGGACCCCCAGCCGCAGGCGGCCGCACCTTTCCAGCCGCGGTGGAACCCGCACGGGGCCGTGACGCCGCGCCCGCCCGCGCGCTGCCACCTGGCGGCTGCAGGTGGCAGCTCAAGGGCCCGCACAACACCCGCAGCCTGCTAGCCAACGAATGCGGGAGAAGTTTTAAAACTTCAGAACAATCAGGTGAGTGGAGAATGCGTGTTTGAGTAAACATTAAGCATTTATGCTCAAATGAGAGCAAGAGGGACAGAGAAGCAGTAAAAGCTGAAGTAAGAATTACCAATAAATAATGCGTATTTCTCAAGAGCACAAAGAGCCTCGTTAGCAATGTGGTAGACTGCAACTTGATTTAAATCAGCCATTCACTTACCAGACCACAGAAAAATCCGTGCTCTGCTTTGGTTCACGTTGCTCAACCAGATAACACATTTTTCTGAAGTTCATTCTAGTAGTAACTTCAAATATGCACTCACCAGAGTTCAGCAAATTGACAAGCAAAAGCCTCTTCAGACTCTGTTCTTCCATTAAGGTTTTAGGCATCAGTGCTCCGGGGAGAGTACTGTACCTGTTCAGCTCAAACCAGCACACTGCTGGGGGTCTTACTCCTTTCTGCTGATGGCTTTTTGCTTGTTTAGTTGTTTTGTTTTTTTTTTTTTTTAACATTTCTCAACTGAACTTAGAGTTGGCTTCAAGGGCCAAGAAGCAAGTCTGAAGACAGAGACATCAGTGTTATATAGTTCACAGGATATGTTTTATGTGAAAAATACAATTCCATATCTCAATTTGCTACTAGAACAGAGAATTCTTCAAGGTGAATGTAATATGCACACAAGCCAAATGCTCAACTAATTTCAATAAATTGCATACAGACCAATTAATTCTCTTGCAGCCACACTGTCTTTGATGTCATTATAGAATACATTAAATATGGATTTAATATTTCAGATGAAAGTATATTTTTGGCAGACAAACTTATTTACTGTGTCAGTTTTAAGTTAGGTTTTGAGGGATTTCAAGGATATTCAGTCTTAGGTGGCAGGTTTGAAGATTATTCCTGAAAAGCTGTCCACAATCTACATGTATTTTTCAAATTATTAATTGGTAAAAAGCTCTGTTTGTAAATCTTGCAGTCTGCAGATTATGCCATGTTTCTCACCAGAAGCAAGCCAGTACACTGCATAAGAAATGAAGACTGCCAATAATTACACAATTTCAATTTAAAAGAAGTGAATGTGGCCCAATCCTTAACTTGACTAAGACTATCACCTTCAGGGGATTCAAAATCACAGAGGACAGAATATACCAGTCGTGTATTTTGTTGTTTCCATACAGTTATTCTATATTATCTTAAATCTAAAGGTTTTGAGTCCTCCCTTCCTTCAAAAGATGGGGAAGGCATGATTTGAAAAATCAAACCTGAAAAAGGAAAATAATTCAGAATCATTCTTTAATAGGGTCTTTGGGGTATATTTGCTAAAAGTCATGAGTGACATAGCTCATGAGGATCATCTCTCTGAATAGATTATGCAGCAGTGGAAAGTGGAATGGATGAGAAGCCTGGTAAAAAGTTTACTGTTGGAAGTTAAGAAAAAAGAAATAAAGAAGGAAAGGGAATGAGAAAAGAAGCAGCATAGCCCAGAACCAACAGTATTTCTAACAACTGATTATAGTTTCTCATCAGATGAAGTAAGAGGTGTTTATCAAAGAAATAAGGATATAAAGAATAATCTATTAAAGGCAATTTTTTATTATTAATAATTTTTTCTCACCGCAGAGTCCCATGATACTGCTGAACTAGAATAAGTTTGGTATCTGTCTAAAAAAATTTAACACTTTTCAGTGGGCAAAATTTTAATGATGACACCATAAAGCAATTATACAAAAATCATGTACATATTTTGACAGTTTAAATAATAAATATATATATATGTATTTGTTTTTACTTTGTGGAAAAGCAACTTTTGACAGTTTTAGATTGTGACTCGTTGTAGCTGAAAAAAAAAGAAACCAAATCTATTTTTCTTCAATAGGGCACTTGGAAGTTTGACAGTTCATCAAATTCATAACAAGAGACTTACTGTAATGGATAAACCAGTAAAGCTGATGCAGAGATGATGATGGGAAAACAACAGAATCCCTAATGTCTGCCCTGCATAGTAGTGCTTCAACACAAGGAATGAGAAAATGTGTGTCAGAAGAAACCTAGTTTTGCTTGTAGGGCAGTGGGAACCAAGCTATACAATACAGGAGCCAGAAGATGTGAAGTATTACACAGCACTTGTGGTTGTAATGTTTCATTTTCCCCTGTGGGTGCTGGAGCAACGACGCGAACACTCAGACTTCGAAGCCAAACTGCAAACCCCCTCCCTTTTCAGTTAACAATGTAGGACATTGTTATTGACCAGATTACAAAATTGAAGGTAAACAACTGGGATTTTTGTGAAAGGGATAGGAAAGGGGAAGAAGAAGAAAAAGAGGAAGAAAAATTTTGGAAAAAAGAGTATTCTAGCTCCAAATGGATTTTACAATCTCAACCCCTGCCAGACATTTCAATGATAACATATGTACCAGTTTGCCCTAATAAAGAAAACTATCAAGATATTTCAGATGTGACAGAAACCTTCAGCTTCAAAACACAAAAAAAGTGAAATGCTTGAACTGGACCACTAGATTAAGATACTATCAAAATACAACCATGAGGGTCAATAAAAACAAAGTAATTTCTTCGTGTAGATGTAAAGAAAAGCTACTTGAAGTATGTAAGTGAATAGCTAGATATGAGTACTTCCACAACACGGTAATGCTCCCAACTGTTCAACCATACCAGCTATCTGTTCATATGGCAGAAATTCTGTTTTAATTATAGGTCTCGGTTTTGTATGAGAATATATAGGTACTTCATTCTCTGTTTCTTTTGAAATTTGAAAGGTTACAGGTCAGGGGTTTTTTTGTTTGGTTTTCTGAGGTTTTTTGGGGTTTTGTTGATTTTTTTGTTGTTGTTGGTTGGTTGGTGTGGGTTTTTTAAAATTTTGGGCAACTAATATTTAAGGAACACATATGCAAATCCACACAAGAGAACTCTAAAGGTATCTCAGTTTAAAAGGCATGTTTTTTCTTTTTTTCATACAATCAACATTCTTTTTTGAAGTCTTGCCTCTCCTGCCCCATGTTAGACTCTCCACAACAATTTGTTGTTCAGCTGTGCAGACTTCAGACAGACTTCAGTATGTTGAAAGCACTAAGGAATTTCCTGAGTCAGGTTTATTCATCATTACCTGTACAAAGTAGAAGAGGAGGAGAGACAGTGTGAAAAGGAGAGACACACATAGGCACAAGTCAAGCTACGGGTACAACACAATCTAGAAACCACAATTCAGTAAGCAGTAACGCAAAAATACACTAAGTGTGTCACCAATGAGGTGACCATGACCAAAGCAGCCTTATAGCACTACACACAAATATTAAACATCGTGTCATCTGGGATTAGTGAATTTAAGATAGCTGCACCTCAAGTGGCCTGCTTCAGTTAGAGCAATCCTCTTAGGGAAGAGCAACTGGGATTTTCTCCCAACATTTCTTATTTGAAGAGTATAAGGCTTTTGAGACAGAAGCTCATGAAGATCCTTCTGTCACTTGTCCTCTATTCACCCCTATTAGCATAGGATTTTTAATTCAAGTGTCCGAAATCTATAGAATTACTTTTTCTTATCATTTTTTGGATACTACCACAGATTTGTAAAATACAGAATTAGAACTGAATCTAATAAAAATAGCCACTTGTTAATCAGCATTTTGCCAGATGAAAGTCAGCTCATTTTAATAGGATTCACTCAGTCAACAGCTTATAATATATATCCCAACATTTTAGCAAATTTTCATTTAAGCCTTGTAGTACTAGTTTTAAAATATTCTTAAGCAGAGTAGCAAGCAAAAGAAAATGGTGACACTATAGTAACCATTTTCTTGTTACTCTACATTGCCAATATTTTGGACACTTGAAAAGTGGACTACTATGGTGTATTTTCCCAAATCTGTCATTAAATCAATAAATTGTGCCTGAAAAATATTTTTCAGACATTTCTCTGTTACACTTCTCTAACACAGCATTAAAACAACATGGAACTGATTGTTCTTACCTAGCAGTTCTATATCAGTAGAAAAAAAAATTGGGAAAATGTAATTTGAATTAGAATTTAAAAAAAACTATTATGTTTTTCTAAGTAATTTTAAGACACCCCCTCCCCCCAAATATTTACATATAAAAGTCATAGAAAGCCGTGCACTTACTTGACCTTGCACTGCTAATGCAACACATTTGTAAAAGAATTTAAAAGATGCAGAAAGTACATATTGGTTAACATGCATTAGAATATTTTTTTGAAAATTGAAATGCTTTAAATGGTGATCATTGCACACACTTCTAAAGCCAATATATGATGCTTCTGATTTCTAGAAAACTAGTTAAAATTTTAGATTTCTTCTTTTTCCCCTCTCCAGTGAAGACTTTCACTATTAGAAATCTAAAAATACATAACTGCAATTAAGTTTTTGACATGAGAGAAATTAAAAAAACCAAAATCATTCCCTCACTGATGGTGGTCTGTTTGGTTTTTCATAAGCGTGACTCTGAAAGATGGAGCAACATCCATCTGCCTTGTAACCTGTATTAAGCTGGGCAGGGCTCCAGGGCAAAAGAAATTATTTTCATGTATTACTGAGACGCCAAATAAGATGGATGGTACATACATATTAAGGTCTTTATCCTAATTATAGGATAAAGAGATCCATGAAATTTTCAGAAAAGTGATGGTGCAACCTATTAAAAGTAACATTATAGAAAGCATAATACTATTTTAGCTAGAAGTTCATTAATTCTTCAGATAACTTGCTGAAACAAAACCAATTTTTTATGCTGGATTTCCTTTCCCCATCTGTGAAACTGTTTTACAGAAGTTAAATAATTATATTGTGCCTTTTGTAGGCCAATTATTGTTACAGTTGACTGTACATGCAAATTCTGTTAAATTAGAGTGGTCAGCAAAGTTTGCCATATTTTGTTGCAGGAATAAAAATAACCTTTGTGGAAAATTTTAATTAATTTAGCCAATCAATATACCAAAGTACAGACATGTTCTATACTCTGTGATACTATGATGTTTTAAAAGTATATTAGAACCTGTATTGTATATAATAATCAAGAAAGAACAGAAGACTAGCCATAATTGCCAGGACAGATTGAGATTACCTTCTTGGTAGGCTCCGTCTGCCATTACCAGGTGAAGTATTTTGGCATACAGGTGTTTGTGTTCATTTCCAAGAACAGTCTGAACTACGGTTGAACAAACATCAATATTTTCATCTTCATCTTCAAGTATAGCCTAGTGGAATGAACAAACCATGTTGCCAAAATTAAAATGGGTATAAAACTAAATAGTTCAAATTTATTCAAATCAATTCATGGTTAAAGTTTTTCTCTTTAATCCACTGGCCAGGCATTTTCTCTGTTAATATTTTAATGTGCCAAAATAGATTAAAAGACTATAGAAAAAACCTTTTACTCTAGTCACACAAAGTAGTTAACTGGCATAGCAAACAATCCTAGGTGCTTGTTTCTTCAAATATTTCCACTTGAGCTTATTCCACAAACCTTTATTTTCTCATAAACTTCAATTAATTTGTCAAAGCCTATTTCCTGCTCCAGGTTATATCTCAACTCTTCTAAATGGCTGAAGATACTATCACATTCTTCACATTCGCTGGTAATCTCTCCATCACTATTATCTAGAAAGAAAGAAAACAACAGTAAAACCCCCTCAGTTATCATACATTCTTAATGTTGTTTCTACATCCCTAAAACGAATGTCCTTTAAAAGCAACCAAACAGGCAAGCTCAAGAGCACTGGATGATGTTGGCAGATGTTCTGACAATGTGAAAGAAAATAGGAATAGTCCCTTTCTTGAAAAAAATCCCGAAACCCAAATGGGAAGTGTCCAGCTATCCCCTCTAAATCCCCACTCTGACTATTAGCCATAGGGATATTCAGCCTGAAGGAAAACAAGCTATGGTCTTAAAGAAGACCATAGGTCCTTGCTAAACAAGTTAGCAAAGTAGGTCAAGTTCCATACCACCACTCCATAAATTTCTGAGGTAAAACTCATGAAGGGTTTGGTGGCTGTCCCATACAAGGGAAGGGAGTTCCTTAATGAAGCAGCTGTCTTCTAGCAAAAAATGAGGACATTTATGTTACCCATGCATTACTTTCTTCCCTGAGATGCATCTTGCTCCATGGAGCAAGTCTAAAAAACCCAATACTAATTTAGCTACAGAGTTCCTTGTTCTTTTATAAGTGCATCTCCTTTGAGTAGCAAATTAAGTATGCCAAGTGGTGCAACAAGATACAGAAGAGAAATCAAGATAATTTTGCTTATAGGCTACAGAAACCTTGAAAATAGGTTTGTAATGGTAAAAAAAGAGGTAAATTTAACAAAAAGGATGTTTTAAAAAATACAAAACAGAATCCCTATGTAAAATTCCATTGTAAAATGCAAGAAAAAATACTTTCTTAGATAAGCATTCAAATTTGGAGAGAACTTGTCTACCAGGGAAAAACTTCATACATTTCAGAGCACATAATATCAAACCTTCAAATACTATTACCTGGTAGATCACAGACTTCATGAGGTAGTATTAGAACTCTACTACTTACAATTCATATATATGACTAGTGTAAGGTATAGTCCTGACCAAATCACATCCTTCAGTCAAGTATCAACAGTCAAATCAATAAGAAACTATCATTAAAATAAAAAGAAAAGTTGTATGTGGGTAAAAAACCCATTAGGTTATTTCTAATCCTCTATTTAACATCTATATCTTGAGCAGATTTTGTCTGAAGTTCTATGTCACCCTTTTGAAGGCTGGCCTGCCTTCCTCCCTGCACCAACAATTAAACTTAAAATTCTTATGGAATATATAAAAGGTAGGACACTAGTATCAAACACTAGCACTTGCAACAACAGGAGAATCACAGACACGGATGGCATTGCATGTTATCAGTGTATAACATCAGCACTGCCACAAAATTAAAGACATTAACAAAGTCTATTTTACCTTAAAATAATTATTGGAATGTATTATTAGATGTTCAATTTGTTGAAAATTTTCTTCAATAAAAATTACACAAAAGCTTTGTTTTGGATGAGTTACTGATTTTCTGTATATTTTCATAACTATATTTATAGTTGCACTTAATTTTACAGCAAGAGTAAAATACTTCTATTTCCACAAGAATTAAAAATACAGATATGAGACTTCAGGAAGTTGTGCATAGCTAATGCAAAATGCTAAAAGCGGTAATTAATTTATCTGTCTCACTTTTAATCTGACTGCAGTAATACCTAATTTTGGCTAAGGACAAGGTGAATAATTTCATGTTCCTTCTGACTGCCTGTTAAATTACTTAACTGCAATTTCACCTAAATCTCAGATACTCCAGTCACGTCAATTGCTACTTCTTTTTCACACTTACAGCCATGAATTATTCAAGACATACAATGCATTCCGTCTTTGATCTTCCTTGAAGCCAAGTTTTAGACAATTTAGAGAAAAAGGCACTTACCATCACTACCCAACAAACAGGCAAGCTTTAATTTGCAACATGGTATGTTGCTTAGATGTTGACCTTAACATTCAGAAAGTCTGAATATTATCTGATTTTTTTAAACTAATGTATAAAAATTGTCAATTAGAGCTTTACTTTGTTATAAGTTAATGTTATAAGCTAAAACATTATTCTGTATCTGAATTTTTAACATGCATAAATAACTTATAAAACAGGTATAACAGAAATTATACCTGACTGCCATTCTTCATTAAGAGCACTTTCACTGCTGGGGTTATTTTCATCTCCTTCATCCAGCTCAGTACCATTTGTTATGCATTCCATGGCATTAGCCTTTAAAGTCGACTCCTCTTCTTCACTCAGTTCCTCACTAGGCTGCTCCCTAAGCAACTGTTCCATCGAATCCCGGAGCTCCTGCAAATCTCTATCTGTCTCTCCAAACATACTAAAGGAATATGATATAAAGTTTATATAGTTAATACTTTGCAAGACAAACCCTGCAGAAAGAGCTAATTTCTTCTGTTAAGCAGCAAATTGAAAAGCCAGTCTAGCTGGAGGGGAAAAAAAAGAGATACCCTCCACCCCTCTCCCTCAGCTATTTGTGACCTCAGTCCAATATGACTACAGCATTGATACCATGGTATCATGCAACACACAGGGAATAAACAGATATCCCACAGTCTCATAAAAAGATACTAAGTCCTCAATTCAACTTTATTAGTAAGGTAATTTCAAAATCCTTGTATTTGTCTACTATTATAGAACTCTGGCAAATACAACATTTTCAATCCAGATAAAAATGTGTCTGGAGCAAAAAAGATCTAAATCTAATCAGACTAGATACACCTGACTATCCAAGCTATGGGAAATAGTCAATTCCAGGGTCAGATTTTGAAGCGCCTGAAAGAATTTGTGGGACTTGAAGAACATTCTAATTAAACAGTAGAGATAAATGAACAAGATTCCCAGAACATAAAGGAAATATTAAAAAAATTTTTATTTCTAGAAGAGCAATAGCAACCAACTTTGAGCTGCTTGAGCAAAACGCAAATTGCAGACACCAGACAGAATAACACCTTAGATAGATTTTGGGAAGGAAATTCAGACAGCTATTTTATGCAGTGTACTCCTGCAACAAGACTTAAAGTAAATGGTGATTCAATACAAAATTTCTAAAATCTGAGTAAAAACTCCATGCTGGTATAGTGTGTATAATAGCTAGTGTCTCAACAAAAACACTTAAGAACTTAGTTCTTGAACTAAGATGCCTGTTAAAATTTTTGATAAACTTGATACACTCACATGTCCTCCGAGTCAGAGGGTCCTTCTTTGGCTTGCTCATCTTCTGTATCATCTATTTCAAGATTATGTTGATGCTGCACATCCGCTACACTGGGAACATCAACTAAAGTTCTGTACAGTTTGTAAAGATCTGGGAGTGAACATGTTCTCAACATCTACAAAGGCAATAGAAAGCCTGCTTGGTAACAATATTAAAGACAGTTTGAGTCTACAAAATACTTTAAAATGAGATTTCACTGTTCTTCAGGCTTCCTGTTTCACAGCCAGAAGTTGTGCTAGTAGATTAAATCCTACAGGAAAAAATCACTTGGTTGGCAGAAATTACAAGATATCTTTGCTGCCCTGTTCAGTGATTGTTTATGATGGCAAGGTAGTGATAATTCTACAAAACTGCACAAGAGGGAGAAAGCAGATAGGACAAGCTAGGAATGTCTTCATGAAGTCCCTCGGTATCATCTTAGAGAAAGAGTGGAATTCCTCCGCAAACACCTGGAACACAGAAAGCTGAAAGGTGAAACTAGAGACTTTCACTGCTGCATGAGACTTGCTGATACCAGGAGCACAGTGCAGTTGAACTACAGGGCAGACATGGTTTGATCAATACAAACACCTGCTGAAAGAGCTGTGACATCTGTTCTGGCCTCATTCAACTTCAATAATACTATAGAACAAAAAAGTATTTATTTTTCATTTTTTAAAACTTGCCTTTGGGTCGTTCGCATCAAAAAGTCCTGTAGAAAGTCCAATCAACAATGAACTTTTGCCTTTATTTTTTGCTGGTGATATGGAACGTGAACGAGGTACAAAAGACTCTTCCTGTGAAGACTGAGCAGACAGAACTGGTGAGGCTGTTGGTACAGCTGTGGGCGGTATTACCCTCTGGAATAAGGGTTCAGCTTGCTGAGAGTCACTGGAACAAGTTTCTGATGTGGCAAAAGAAAGTCTGTTACAAATCTAACCAGGTTAAAACCTCAAGATACTTAAGGAAAAGGTAACTACTGTGAATATATCTAACTAATTTCTGTTATAAAGTTAGAGGGAACAGTAGATAGCACTTTAAAAGTATTAAAATATTTTTGATTATTTTAGTAAATGCAATTACAATGTGAAATTTTCCCATTTTAACTTTTGGAGAACACACAACCTTCAACTATAGCCTGCTCTGTTCTCAGGCCTTCTGTTTTCTCAGTATCCAGTCCATGTCTGATACTGTGCCATACATTTTCACCTGTTGCTTATCACCTTATACTAGACTGCTTTCAAGTTATCTCAATATAATTTGCCCAAATAGGGGGAAAAACCCAACCAGTTTGCTCAAGCCACCCTTAACTAGATGCAAGAGTATCACCAATGATACTTGACAGTATTGATAATGTTTTTTTCTGAAGTTACTTCCCAGACCTCCAAGAACAAGCAATTCTTATATGCAATAAAGATAAAAGATAATCATTAGCAGCCACTTAAAACACTGAGCTGCAGCTGAGTATTAATTTGAGGTGTGCATAAACAAAGCAACACTTCTATTACATAAATAATCAGACTTCATAACATCCTAAATAGTCATTTGAAAAAGCTCTAACATTCAGAAAGTTGACGTTCATCAGTATGGGCCACTGTCCTATTTATCTATACACAGTGTAGCTTTCTTCCACTGGAAATTTCCTTTTTAGAAGTAAGAACTGAAGAAACAAACAAAAACTTGCTCTTTTGGGGTTAATGAAGTGAAGGGATGGCTCAAGCACCCCACACTGCCAAGCTATGGAACATGAGACTTGCACTAACCTGCTGGAGCTTCCTTCTGTGGTTGCACCTTGTTGAGCGCTTCTTTTTCTGAAGCTGCCTCATTCATTCCATCATGTTGTGCCCTATTATAACAGACCACATCAAGGGGAAATGCCATGTAAAAAATGGTCATTAGTCTATTAAAGTCATCAAGTGCAGTAAAACTAACACAGCAGCAAGGAATGAAGTTTTATCTAAGTGTAATTTTAACTGACATGTCCAAATAAAACTCAGTTTAGTCTCAGTTGCTTGAACTGTAGAGAGAGAGAGGTCAGAAGAGAGTACTTACGTATCCTCTTTCTCTTTTACCCACACTTCATTAACAGTGCTAGGAAACTCCTTGTTCTCCTTACTCTGGTGCATTTTATCTTCCATTTCTTCCAGCACCTCTGCTTCCAAATCATCAGGCTCTAAAATTAATAGTCATTGACCTTATTAAAAATTAATCCCAATCAAGCAAAAAGATGGGGGAAGTATACATTTTTAGATTACACTTAAATCCTTCAGCTTTAATAATTTCATGCATTTTGCAGAAACAGTAGAAGTTTTGTAATCCCAGAGCTAAAAGTTTTGTTTTTTTTCTGATACCTGAAGAGTATCTTAAAGCTCCAATGAACTATGTCCTCTAAAAACCGTAGTAACACATCCCCAGATTCCAGCACAATTGATGGGGAGAAACAAACCAAAACCCCACCAAATTAGCAACAAAAATTTTGAAGCACTTTAGAATTCTACTTGTACTCTAAAGTTTTCTACAAGCACGCAAAAATGTTTCTGGAAATCTACTAAATACACACTGAATCAGATTACAACACTGGCATAGAAAGCACCCGGTCCTACCTAAAATGTGTTAATAAAAAACTGCACATTACTTATGGGAAGATATAAAAGTAGACAGGATCATTATGTCATTTATTGCATTCAATAAACGGATTTTAAGAAGAATTACTGATGAAATGAGTTACCATCCAGCATAATAGGTTTGCTTTGCACCACGGTGGGTCCAGTTCTTTCAGATTCTTCAGGTACAGTCATCACAGACTTTGTAACACCAACTGGTACTGCAGACTGAGCTCCAACAGGAGAAAAAGCCTTCTCTTCCTTCTCCTCTGATGAAGACTGACGATCTCCTTCAAGAAGTTCTGCAGTATCTAATAGAAAATTTTTCTATTATTTACATAGTGCTTCATCATATTTGTATAATAAACTACAATGTGGCTAATAAGGTAAGCTGGGAATTTTTGTTTTTTTAAATGAAAACAGAAAAAAAAAATTTGCATGCTTTTAGTACAACTATTATAAAGAAGAAAGCCAGAAATATTAAAATTGGAATTTCTTATGTTATATTATCATTAGTACAAGTTTATATTTGGAATAAATGTACGTCCTTTTGTCCTTAGAAAGAACTAAGGGCAGGAGTTGACCAGGAAAAAAAAAAACAAAAAACAAAAAACTGATATGGTAAGTCACATGCTGCCAACAAGGTTACAGGAAGCATTTAATGCAATATTCAGATGATAACATCCTTTCAAAAAATAGGATTGTTTCTATTAAAGGCAAAGTTTAAGACTTTTCAGCAAAATGAAGATCCTTTCCTTTCAGCACACCCTGGTTAATTTCTTACCACTTCACTGAGTTTGAAATATTTTGGTGTCCTCCAGTATCAGCTTGTGCTTACATTCAGAACTGAGGCAACACCCAGAAGTAGAAAGCAAGAAAGAATATAAGAATATGCTTCTATTACTTCAACATTTTTCTCAGTAGATAAACTGTCACTACACTTGCAGTGCAGATAATTACCCACTGTACTTACCATTTATCTCATCTTGTTCCTCAAGGATGTCAGTTTGCAGCTGCAGCTCTGCTTCTCCTAAGATCCTCAGAACTGAATCAGTTGGGCTTTTGCCCCAGACCTTCCTGTGAGGTTCACCAATATCTAACTTAATTACTTCTCCCAGAGTTTGACCTGTTGGAACACAAACACAAATATAAAAACTTTTATAAATTAGAAATTTTTATTCATTTTCTCTATAATAAACAATCAAACAAATAGCCTCCACAAAACTTAAAACTAAAAAGGTGACAAAGCCAGAACTCATGCCATCTCACCCCAAATCAGACAGCCTAAAGACTGTGCTTATCTAGAGTTTTTCTTCTGCCAATTCCAATCAATAACAGGAGTATTCAATACCAGTTGACATATGCAACTTAAGAGCAGAAGTAGCTCTTTTCAGAAATTCAGGCACTCCAAAAGAAAGCAGTATGAGAAATGTTTAACACCGGCATGGAATGGCCTTGAACTTTACTTTAAATGGTAAACTAGAAAGTTTCTTGTCTTGTTATCCTTTGACATTTATTTCTGCTAATTCTCCCTCCAAGGAAAACAGGATATGAAGTGACAAAGAAAAACAGAGTAAAAGAAGTTTCTTGATTCTAGCACTATAAAACTACTATGCAAAGATGCAAATCTGTCACATTCTCAATGATTATTTCTTTCTACAATGTGAAACAGACTTTTAGTAAGATATACTGAAACCAGGAAAACGGAGTTTGAACCGAAAGACCAGTGAAGGCAAGTAGAAAACCTGGAATAAGAGTCTTGACTTAAGAAAGGAAAAAACTAAGAAAGGCTTAACAGAAGTAACAGATATAAGTTGAGTAAAACTCTCAGCTATTTTTTTTCTACTGCTAACACTACAGGATTTTCAAGTTAAATAAGCAACTTCCATATATTTTAAATGCTTTTTATTCTGTTAAATTAGTGCCTACTTAAAAGACACGAAGAAAGTAACCATGCATTTAACTAGGTAACTGTTTCTTGTTGAAATTATGAAATTATTTACTGAATCTCCTGCAGGCTGTTTAACTACTCAAGACATGTAACTGATAACAAGATGATAATAATAAAGACTACTTGGTTTATAAATACACACATGGCCCAGTGATTTACTAATACCATGGTGACAAAAAAAAAAAAGTACTTACACTCTGCTCCAGAGAGAGAATCTTCCATTGATAACTGAGCTAGAGGAACGACCAACTCAGATGCCCCAGATTCCCATTTTTTACGATCTCCCAGAAGTGGCTGGTCACCTTGTTGTTCCTTACCATCTTCAGATCCAGCTGAATCAGAGGTATTTTTACCCTCTTTTTTTCCTTTCTCATTTTCTTGAGCTTTAAGATTTTGATTTAATCGTCTCAGAATTTCTCGCTTATTCTGAAAGAAGGACCAACATATGTATTAAAATAGTGCCTTTCTCAAAAAGGATACCTAAATGAAACTGTATCATTTGACATACTTGTGTTGCAAAATCTGGCTTTTTTAATTCCTCCTCAGATTCCTGGACAGCGGTTATTACATGTTCATCCTTTAAGTCCCAGAAGCATGAAATAAAAAGTAGAAGAACATGTCAGAAAAAAATTACCTTGAGAATAGTAATAGACATAATAAAACCTTTCCAATGACAACTGCAGGTAGACTGAAACAGAATGCCCAATTATTGTATTTTATTCTGTCCCAAAACCAGAATTTCAAGGCCACCTTCCATCTTTGAACCAATCACTATCTAAAAGTGATAAGCAAATCAATCACTCAATTTGAACAGACAAATAAGATTTTATAGCACAAAACATGTAGCAATAAAGCCAGATACGATCTCTACAGCAAGATGCCACCGAATTCCGATGTCACAAATGAGTAATTCTACAAGAGAACCAAGAAAGTGGCAAGAACAGAGTCAAGAATAATTTATGATGAAAAAGCAGAAGGGAAAAGAGACAAATTAAGTGATATGTAAATAAGCAAACTACATATTAAAGACAAAAATGTAGAATTTATAATCTGTGTACAAGGCTCATATGCTTAATTTCCAATTGCTCTGTGTGCAATTTTTTAGTCTGTTATAGTCACTGTCTTGCATTACTGTGAGACAAACTGTCCACATGGAAAAAATATGCTAATGATTTAAGTATTTGTCCAAAAGATGATTTATTTTTCCAGCTATCAACTGACATCTTTCAGTGTATTACATTTTATATTTTATATATATTCTTTAGCGTAAGTTTCGCTCTATTCCCATAGTTATAGCCTTCAGAGTTGAATACACTATGAAGTACCACACTACACTGAAATTTAGAAACCGCTTAGGTAAAAGTACAAAAGCTAGCATTCAAATTAACACAGACTGTGTTAAAAATTTAAATTGTACAAGGTTACACTCATCTGCTTAGTTTCACAATTATAACACAAAGCAGTTGAGGTAAACGTGTAAGTATTTACAGTATCAGGACCGAGAGCATGCAGAATAGAAATTAGGATGCTTTTTTAGACAAGAAGAGACAACATTAACAGATTCAAGAATCTTAAGCTTTGTATTCTCTGTAATATTCAGCACATTCAAACTCACTGAAAACAACTATTCATTAACATAACACAGTCCTATCATTCAAAATTTATCTGCTCACTTCCACCAAATAACCAGTTCATTAACTCCTCTCTTCAAGGGGCTGATGAAAATGGTGGAAGTTGATGTCTTCTTTGACTAAACATAACTGCCCTGATCAAAATGGAAACTGCTGCCTAGGGTTAATCATAAGGTATTTTGCTCAAAACATAAATTTCAGTTTCAGCATACAGATGTGTTTCAACAGCTGCGAAGATTTGGTTTCTTTTTATTTTTTTTTTCATTTCTTTTCCCTAATTAGAAGCAACAAATGTCCTTAACAATTTTTTTCTAGCTAACCTACACATTTTCTCTAAACATTCTCTTTCCAATCAGTATTTATTTCCTTTCCATTCATTTTATCATCTTTGTAAAAGTACCTACCACACCCACTTCCTTCAAAGCAGAAGTCATGGAGATGACAGGTATACCAGACTTCACTGGAAGTTGTGGCTTAGGAAGAGCTGCTCCAGGCTCTTGTAGTCCATTCATAGGACTATGTTCTGTAGCTTCCATATGAAAAGGCACGTTAGGATTCTTTACCCCTTTTGATATCAGCTGTATAGATGCAATAAAAAAAATTAAATCTAAAATTAACTTCAAGACTTTGCACGTTAAACACAGTATTATCAATTAGGCTGATGTAATCCTTACAAAAGGACAATAATGCCACACATTCATACAAAAGACAACTGCTCACTGCATGTCAGTTTGTCAGCTTCACATCCTGCTTTTTCTAGTCATAATATCACTAGTTGGATTGTTCCATAGCACACATCAGTAAAAGAAGACAAAATAAGTTCTGGTCATTAACAGATGATTAATAAGATAGTTGGGGTGATCCTGAAGATTCTTAGGTATGATGTTCAGAAGTCTTCCTGCAAGCATACCAAAGATTAGGCTTCTAATTAGGGAATTCTGACTGACACAAGATACTCCCTCCAATTTCAGAACTACTTGTCTTGAAAAATCACAATATAGGATTTTATTTATACAAGATATGGCCCTACATACTTTGACTGCATGTAACAGATTTATTTTCTTACATGTTCTTCCCAGGCTCTTTTCTCTCTTTCATATGCTTCCTTTCTCTTTCGCTCCAACTGCTCCTTCAGAACTGCTGCACGAGCATTTGCTTGGGCCTATAGTAAACAAGCAAAAAAAAGATCAACTTAAAATCATCAGAAGCCTGTTTCATGGAACATTTTAAGAAGGAATATTCTTGGATTACTCATCTCCCTTTCTCTCACTACTGTATAGACTGTGAAAGGAGGATTCCACTGACAAAATCACCACACAGGTATAATAACTGACCATCTCTGTTGAAATAATGGCAACTCCTCAAAATTTAATTGCAGTTCTTGATTTGCATGGTTGCATTTTTAGTGTACATAGTAATCTTAAACAGACTAATGTAAAATTAGAAACTCTACTTAAAATGATCTTTTAAGACAAATGTATTGATCAAAAAATATTAAATATTCAGTTTAAATTTTACCAACTTACAAAAAACTTCACTTGGTGTTTCACCTCTGGTTTTAAGGTTAGGCGTAAGGTTAAGTTGCTTTTACACTGTACTTTGCAGATGGTGGGGGGAATATCATAGAATAGGTAAGAGCAATACTTGCTATGTATAATATTGTGAAATAGTTGTTGATATAAAACTGTTGTAGTGTGCATTTTTAGTTATCTTTCAATTACATGTTTGTCATTTCAGTTAGCTTGGTACCCCCCCACCTTATTTGTTTGCTTTATTATAGCTTGGTTTGTATTAATGGGTTGTCCCTTTTCCCCCTATGTTATTGGTTTCACCCTAACTGCCAATCCTCCCTTAGACAAGTCCAGACCTACCCCCTTGTTCCCTATCCCTCCTCCTATGATATACCAATCCCTTCCCATGCCTGTCCCTTCTTCTAAAAGTTTCTGTGTCAGTTACGTATTACTTAAGCCTCATTGGTTTGCTTGACTTGCTCCCCATTCTTGTAATCCCTTATTGTTTCTTACACCGCAGTCTGCACCCTACGTTCCACCCCTGGTTTTCGCTCATTGGTTGCATATTGTATCCAGCCATTGTACCCTCCCCTGTTTATAAATTGCTGTACGCCTTTGGTTAGTGCCTTTTCTGTCCCTGACCATCCAGGGAAAAAAATACCTTGGAAACCATACAGAAGGTCTCTCCCTGCTTCCTTGCCCTTGGTGCAGCCTCATTCCCCCATGCAGTCCGCTGCCCTCTGAGCAAGGGTGAGCAAGGGTGCTCTATAGCTGCACCCCCCAGATTCCGAGAGCTATCTGGGGGCGGCCCACACTTGCCGTTGGTGTCGGCTGGCAGCTAGCCTGGCTGGAAGAACACCGTGCACTGCAGCATAAAACCACCACATGGAATAAAGTTCTACTCAAACACTGGATTTCTGTGAAATGCACCTGTAAGTCATCACAGAGTTATATAACTCAGATTCCAATCCACGCATAGCCCATGTCAGCCCATTTAAGGAGTTTTGCCTTCCTTTATTCTTTAACTAAAATGAAGGTGTTGTCTAACGTACATCTTCCTTACCCTTTCAGTCTCAAAATGCTGGTTTAGTTATACCAAATTGCCATTAGGACTAAAGTTATCCTAGAGATAAATCTCAATGACTGGGATAGGGAAAATCCTTGACTTGCAAGGATAGACTATGCTGTGTCTCAGCATGTTTCAAAATTACCAAGATAAAGCAGCTGAACAGAGTTGTTTGCTCAATAGAGTTAAACTCCCCCCATCTCCCTTGTAGTGGATACACGAAGAAACTATCGACAGCAAAATGAAATATAAGGAAATTAATGAGATATAAAACATATTTGACAACAGTAACTTCCATCTCCTCCCACTCCACACTTACCTTCTGCGTCTCTATCTTCTTGCGTTTCAGTTCTACTTCTTCACCAGAGTCCTGTCCATCAGAACTGGTAGTTTCAGTCTGCAAAGTAAAAGTCTGCATGGAATTATCATCAGTTCATGTATGTAAAAGCTGAGTGATGAAAGTGCCTAGTCAGAATATTTTAATCAACTGTATGACTAACATTGATCAGTTTCACTAACTCTTTGCTTAAATGGAATGTCTACTTGAACAGAGCTTCATCTCTGAGATCAGTGGGGGTTTTGTTTATCTGTTTGGTTTTTCAGGGAGGATTGGTTTTAAAAGATGTGAAGCTTTAATAAGTTAGGAAAAAAGTAATGTGCTTCTTGTTGCAAGGAAAGTAGCCTACAATGCTGGGTTCTCACCTGCCACCCCTCATAACTGCTGCATGTTCTGCAGGTGAGGTATACAAGAAAGGTTTGATGCTCTAGAATTCCAGTTTTTCACAATATTTACTGTCTAAAATATATGTCTCTATATAAAACTGCCTAAAACAAAAGTCTTCAACCAGGGGTAAAATAACACACCCCACACTCAACTTCCTTAAGTATTTAAGAAGATTTTTAAACCAACCTTATCTCCACGAAGTTTTGCTCTTATCTGTTGACGTTCATTAAAGTTTTGTAGCCGGATCTGTCTCAATCTTGCTAAATATTCCTAAGAAATGAAACAAGTTTCAGCTCTATGGAAACTCTCTCCAGTATGTTTAACTTAAAATATATCAGGTTCCCCAAAGAAATAAAATGGGTGAACCACTCCCCAACATTATTGTTATCATTTCACTAGCATATACTAATCTCCAGAAAATTTCTAATGTAATTAAAATAAAGAAAATTGGAATATATGTTTCCCAGTATTAATTATAACTACATTTTACATTACTGAAAGCTAGGAAAGGTTGCATTTATCACAACAGGATTAGGATATAGTGATACCTATATGTATCAGATTCAAGAAACTCTCTGAGACAGATTGATGTAAGCAACTATTACTTTGATTATTTTAAAAACCAAAACAATTAAACATACCCAAGTCTTAGTACATTAACAGTAAATTATTTCCTAGAAATTAGGAAAGTCCTTTCATTTTGTTACACAGAGAGAACCATGCAGGGAAACCAGGTACAGTCAAGGTCAAGAAAGTGCTATTTTTGTGATGCGCAGTGGCAAACATGCAGCAAGCATACCTCTTCCTCCTTGTTTCTGGATTTCCTTCCTCTTGCAGAAATGGACCTGCCTCCATAGGTATCTGCCACGTTTTGCAGTGTACCCTGTTTGCCATTTAATGGTATCAAATTTAAGGTGGCTGGGGCAGTAAAATTATCTGCTTTATCCAATAACTGTTCACTTATAAGAAACCAAATCCATCAAAGATCTGCAGATGTTCTGAAGTTAACCAATGAGCCTTTTTCACTTACATGAAACACAGAACAGCAGTAACAAAATTCTGAGTAGCCTAAGAGAGAGATAAGAGCTCTAAGAATATAGTTGCCCTCTCCACTCAATTCCGATTTTCTCATGCTATACAAAATTTAGGTTAGAAAACCTAAATTATGATGGGTATGAGTTTTCTACATCTGGACTATATAAAAATGGTGGCACATGGTTGGTGTTTCTGGCATTGCTGAGTTAAGCCTAAAATAGAAAGTGGAATCTTTTTATGTTCTTAGATTAAGCTTTTTTAACAACGATGACTCAAAAAATCTAATAAAGCACTTAAATATACTCATTACACTTAACAAGCTGTGCTAAATGTCTAATACACATACAGTGTACAGACTTGGTTCATGTGATGTACTCCGTGACTTGTCACCAAAAATATTTCAACCTTTAAGAAAGTTCTGTATAGAACAGTATAAGACTCATTTAATTTCATGTTTTCTGCTTGGATTAAAATAAAGAATATTGAATTATTTTACTAATGATATATCACAATTTTTTTTCTGAACAGGTTAAAAATTCTTTGATTTGTTAGTGGAACATACAATAAAGACAGCAAACACACATACATGTGATAGACCTTCTGCCTTATAAAATGCCAGGGGCTTTGGCTTTATCAAGCTTGTATGTAGAGAATCATCAGTAAGTAAATACTCCAGTGAGGTTATTGACCGAATCCAAGTATTTTGGTAAAATAATCTCTCAGATTGAGAAAAAATAGTAGCTCAAGGAAATAGCACATTACTGCACTTCAGTGGTTTAGTGACCAGGGGATCAGAGAACAAATTAAAGGAATTTTGTGGAAGAGTAGTTACTATACATTCATAAGAGCTCAATGAATGCTGGTTTCAGCTTGAGCATTAAGCCATACAAAATGTAAAAGAATATTTTCCATATTTAGCTTTTCAGGAAATACTTGGTTTTATTTTTAACTTTTTAATACATGTTCCTGAGCTTTAGAAAAGCTTNTTGTTCTAGCACTGAAGTTATTTTAGGTATTTCATCACTGATGGCAATTTATATAACTGGTCTTAAGAAAGAAAGTGGAAGCAAGATTTCTGAGAACTGATTTTCTTTGTTTGTAGATTGTTAATTTTACTCATCTGGCTACATTAAATCTTCAAAGACCGGGACTTCTATTTTGCAATGCCACACAGCTACAGTGCAGTAGCAAATTAGGTCAGCAGCTGTCTTAAAAAACAGATGTCTGAAAGTACCATTGACTCAACTACTGAGTCAAATTTAGACTGTCAGCTGAAAATTAAAATTGACAGCAATTATATTTTATAGAAGCTGGGTAAATTAGTGCCAGTCATCAGACAAAGACTAACCATTAGCTGACTATTTCTCCTTTCAGATCAACATTGTCCAAACAACAGTCCCATCCCTATATGAGAACAACTGCCAGCTAGTCAAATAATAGTTTTCCTGCACAAATAGAAGGAAGCTGTTGATAACTTCCACTTTCAATGACAAATTCAGAAATGGATTTGGTACTCTGGCTTCAAGTTATAAGTCTTGAAGTTACTTTTTTAACTGTTCAGTAAACTCTCCTGTTTTATTATGGGAACCATCTAAGATTAAAACATTTAGGCTCATTGAACACATTAGAGAAAACCAAGAAACATTAACTTGAATATCTTAAATTAACTGATCTCATAAATTCATATTGATGCCAACAAAGTCAAGAACAAAATGGAAGCAGTACTGGTACTGCTAACAACTTTCCAAGAAGACATGGTACCAACAACGACTTGTCCAAGAAGAGGTAATGACAAGAATTACTCTTTTTTTCCAAAATTATTTACTGGTCTTGAAGGTTTTAAAAAGCAGAACCATAGTTTCAGAGAGGAAAAACATATATACTAATCTAAGGATACTTTACCATCAAAACAGCGAATGAAAGCACCTAAGAATTGCTTACTGTAAGTGAAATAATCCCTGACATTAAGACCTGGCTTTAAGTCATAACCTGATTATCAGGTATAACTCAGGAGATGCTTCTATAAATCTGCAGTTGGTCTCATCTCACTGCTACTCCAGGAGAGTCAGTTCAATTTCAGCAGCTGACAAAGATATTGTCACTCAATTGCATATGAATAGTGCAGAGAAACACTCAAAAAGTAAAACCCTCCATGTTATCAAAACACATAGTCATTTCCAATATATGTTTTAAACAAACTCCCTAAATGAATACTGAATTTAGAAACATAAGCATAAAGAACATTTTATGACACTATCTTCTACTTAATTTCTAAAGAGTAAAGGTTTTATAAGAGTCAACATGGACAAATGTGAATGACTTTATAATACCTTTTCAATAAGCAGAATGCATTTTCCTAGCATGCACCACTATGTCTGATGATTAGCTGTTCCAGTTTAATCAAACTTCATTTTTTATTCAAGCTACTGTATAATGTGAAGTTTAATTTTAACCAAGATTCCAAAGTATAAAGAGAAAAAAATGTAAATGAATCTTCTAAAATTCACAATAGCAAGATAGACACATGCAAACAAAGATAATTTTCTTTGCCAATAAGCTTGAAGTAAAGAGAAATGTACAACACAACTATGTTATATTTTATTAAAATTAGCAACAAAATGCAGAAAAGTTATCTCCCATTCTCTCTGTCTTTTTAACACTTAAGGAAAATATTTAGCCAGCATTTCACTTATGATGCTACTTCAAAGACTCACAAAGCATGCTGAAACAGTAATACACACAGGAAGACCAGATTTCGTACCATGTGTCCCTGAGCTCGAGCTTTGTTTTCCATGGCTTCTCTCTTTCGTTGCCAGAATTCTTCAACTTGCTTTGCTCTATCTGCAGCTATCCATCCTTTTTGCCTGAGTAATTTTAACACAGCAAGATGAAAGTCTCTGAAATATGACACTCTAAACACCACCACCCCCACTGTCCTCCCTCCCGCACTTATCCTAACTAGAACACACAGAGAAAAAAGTAACTTTATATGAGTAAGACATCTTCATAAAAAGCCTTTCATCAGCCAGAATACAAGTCACACTTGCACAAAATGGAAGAAAATAGGCTTAGTAAAAGTGAGAAGAACTATTAAAAAAATACATCCAAAACACTGTATTGTTGTCCTTCCAGATTCTTGTCATTGAAACAAAAATGAATGTCAAAACACAGTCTTGGTATGACTGTTTCCGGAAGTGTCTCAGCTTTTTTCATTACTGTTATAATTCGTGAAAAAGAAGATTCCTTTAAGATTTCCCTTCAGAGATGAGCAAGAACTCATCACATGAGCCAATCAGTAAGGTCAATACTGTGACAGCCTTTCAAAACTGTCCTATATTTGCAGTAACAGCTTTTACCACTTAGGGAATTACTACAGTGCTACTATTCTCAGAGTGTTCTGGTAATTCCTTTTAGGGAACCTTGGGGGATTTTTTTGTTTGTTTTCAAAGGGTCCCTGAAGGAATTTTCCTACCCTAAATTAGCCATAACAAGATGATTGTTTTTTGACAAGTTTCACCCTAGGTAAGGGACCTACTTGGGAAGACAAGAAGGTTACATTTCGTTTACCATAACTGAGCATCCTGCAACTCTACAAGTACATTTATAATATCATAGAGGAACCAGATTCTGACAAATTTGTTAGAAGTAGACCCAGAGAAGTTTTATACTAAAATAAAACCAAAACACTCAGAAATGGTTTAAGATATTGTACAAATGGTAGAATGATGAGGCCTTTCCAAGGTTCCCCAAGCCTCCTTTAAGTGAAGACCATTGGAAGTTTGGCAACAGTCAGGAAGAAACTGGAATACGCTGATAGCAATAATCCATTAGACTGAGGCAGTTAAAGAAAGAAGCATTTTGCAATACAGGAAGGTCTAGTAATTAACAATTAATTAGCACACTAATTAAAATACTTGCATTTTATTATTTTGTCCCTTCACCCCAAAATCAAAAAGGAAATTAATTTTTTTTCCACATGCTACAATTAGTTAAAAGGAAGACAGAGATAAAACCACTTTGATACAATAAAACAAGCATTGCTCTGAAAAGGCAAGACAAGCCACACAGATGTTACTCATAAAGAAACAACACTTGCCAATCTTTGTGTATACATACCCAGTTCACTAAAAGATTTTTACTCTATCTTTTAACTACATATGAATTCAATTGGTAGACAGTGAAACCTGTGCAAAGCCCTGTCATGCAGCTGAAGTTTGTCAGACATCATGAACCTTACAGTGTTGGAGGAGAGGTCTTTCCAAAAATACCCAAACCAAGAGAGTCCTATTTATCTCAAACCAAATTCGCAGGAACATCTTATCTCAACATTTTATGAACGTTTTATAAAAATGTTTTTTCTAACTCTAAAGGTGAGTGACTCATTTTTCTAAAACATTTCAACTATATTTCTTCTGGACTGCACTTCTGCCTGTGACAATTTTTCAAGATTGTTGACAATGAATACATTTAGCTTTATAAAAGCTAGTGTGCTGGTACAATGAGAAAGACTTCAACTTGAAGATTTCTCAACTTCTTCAATATATGCCCTAAATTAACTATCTTTAACAAAGTTCTTGTTATTTAAATTCTTTGAGGGAAACATCATGAACACTTGCCTTCAGCTGGAAGAATTAAGTACAGGATGGAAATACAGCTAGGCTGGCTATGATAATAAAATTGTTTCTAGGTAAAATACAAATTCTTAACACATTTAAGATGCTAAGAAACAGGCCTTCAATTTCAGGCTAACAGTAATGCAGCTTATAAACAGAAAAACCCCCAATCTCTACCTATTTTGAAACTTCTGGACTGTTTTCATTGAGTGCTTCCAAATTCATGTATTTGAGAAATACTGAATTGGTTTCTCTTCCCAGTCTCCATGTTATTTATAATTTGCAACACTGCTAGAGTTTCTCTCCATTTTAATACATTTAAAACAGTTTATCCAGGTATAGACAAATATAATCCAATATTTTCAAATGTACGGGACAAACTGTTTCCTAATCTAAGCAAGAGTTGGGGATTGTGCGCTTTGTGCAAAGCACTGAGAATAAACAGAGGAGGAAATACATTTAAATACAGCTAACAAAAGATACCTTCCAGTACTGGATTGTACCAGGAAGATTTTTAATTATCTNCAAACATAGTTCTTTGGGCAAAATTATGAGATCAGAAGGAGAGCAAAGAAGTTTTGAAGAAGCTATTTGAAAGAGTGAAAACATTAAAAAGAAAATCAGTATTTGCTTACAACCCTTTTATATATATATAAATACCCGATTTACAGTAATTAGACTTAGATCTTCTAATTCACTATTTGAATACTGAATTAGAAGTTGCACACCATTACAACACCTGGCACTCACATCTCAATGAAGAAAGCTCCTAGAAGTTTTCCACTGATCAATAAACAGGAGCCAATAACTCTGGGATCATTCTAGATGCCTTGCAATACTACAAACACTTAGGTGCAGAGAAGGCAGGAAGAATAAGATGATGGGAGAAGGAAGCATCTTGTCAGGTAACACAAAAAGTGGAATGATGAACAGAGCAAAGGAGGACGCTTGTGTTGTTATCTGCAACCACATTAAGCCAACAATTTTGTCTGAAATCTACTTTAGGTTTATTTGCTTAGTAAACTATTTTTTACATTACTGGAAAAGTCAAAATCTCCATTGGCTCTAAAAGAATTGTGGTCTGTGAGGGTCTAACATACAAACAGACAGCACAATACCAATGAATAGAAGTGATTTTGAGACATGCTCGACTACTAAATGAAACCAGACACAGAACAAGAATCTAACATGTAGGGACAGATTCACAGATTATCATAGTCCAACCTGTTTGCATTGGCTTGTTTAGACACCTCCTTCAATCTTTTCACTTTTTTCCTAACTGCACCAACATCGGGTAAATGGTGATGACCTGCAGGTCCCTTAGGAACTCCTGGACGTGTTCCAGGTGGAATTCCTCTGTAGATAAATATGTACAGTAACTTTCATTACTTTCATCTAAAGCAGAACACATGTATCTTCTAATGGAAGGTCGCCATACCTTTCAACAACTCCTTGGTCTTGTAGTTTCGCCCTCAATTTGGCTTCCCTCTCTTCAGCTATTCTGAAGACATTTTCCTTTTGCTGTTGCATCTGGTCAAAAATTGCATGATAGTGTTCATAGCGTCCTCTGGAAGACACAGGAAAAGGACCAACACCACCTCCACCAACATAATAGGGTGCCTGGAAACCAAAAGGGGTAGGGCAGAAATCTCAAATACTGGTTTTAATAGGCTCTTCCAATTTTTACCTCTTCAGCAGAACAATAATACTAACATATTCTGCAACAATTCTAAATTGGTCCTAGTTTTATCCCTGGCCTCTCCGTATTTTGACAAATTACAAGATAGATAAAATACTATTTTTTTGATTAGCAGTCCAGAATAAAGCACCATTTTAGCTTCCTTTAAAAATAGTCCAGTTATATATGAGCCATCTCTGACACATTTTGGAAGTCACTGAAAATCACTCCATGGAAGTGTAAACAGAGATAGATAATATTACATGGCAAAAAGAAAAGTTTCAGCAAAAAAAGTGATACAATTCCAACTGAAGTAGTAACAAGTGACTTATAGCCAAACACATGTTTTTTCATGAAGCTGGAAACAGTTGAGCACAGTTCTAAGTTTGCTGAATGGCACTAAGTACAGATTTATCTGAGAACCCTCATTGCCACCCAACTTACAAATTTATTTCCATCACTAGACTCGAGATGCTTCTCTACTAAAGCTCAGATCAGGGGAACACCTACCACAAGGTACTGCTTTATGGAAATTACACCTGTCATTCTCAAAGTATTAGAATTCCTGCAGAATTTTCAAGTGAAAATAATGAAAAAATAATGTTTCAAGCAGCTGTGTACAGTAATAGCCAAGGATGGATGCAGAAAATGTGAAACTGGCAAAACAAGGTTAAGGTTGTCAGCACATGCATAAAAATGTTTCCTTTATGCCTGGGGGAAGCAGTCAAATAGCCCATGGCAACAAATCTATGGGATTTGTTTTAGCAACAGTGTCAGTCTTCCTTCCAGAGAGGTCTGAAGTATTTAATATAAATTCAAACAGGTGTGTGCAGATGTGACCTGTTTAAGACTGCCTGTTTAGAAGTTCTTGAAGAGACTATATTTGACAACAGAATTTATCTTACATTCTGACTTTCAGTTGTTAAGTGCCATCAACGGCTCCCCATAATCCAGATGAGAGTACTAAAGCAAGGATTTATCTAGGCATTCAAACAAATATGCAGGTAGACTGCTGGCCTGAATAAAAATAACTAGACTATGGTTTCTACAAATAGAAGGAAAGGTCTTACTTTAGACACAATTCAAGGTTTCACCTATCATTATTAGAATTCCGTTTCCAAAATCTAAAGAAATACTAGAGAATTTTCATCATTCTCCAAGCAAATGATACAAAGCAAGTGCTCATCAACAGTCTGGAGAACAGTTACAGCTCCTGCTAGAACCACAAACCCTAAGCCAAACAGTTGCCACGTCTTTCTCTACTCCTCCTCAGAAACAGGTGCCAGCGACCAACCCGAAAAGAAAACAGGAGGACAGAATCATGCAGTGCATGGCTCTGTTGTGCCTTTGTAAGAGGCTGTATGGCTTGTGTTATTGGAAAGCTTGAACAATGCTATTCAACAGCACTGTCAGGGAGTTACTAGATATACTGCTTTCATGCTGGAGAAAGGAAAAAGATAATTAAGTCAAGAATAATTATAATAGTATATGGAAACCCAAAATGATGGTAAACTAGCAGCCTGCAGTATGATTTGTACTCAGCTATCTAATTTGAAGAAGACATGTCAATGATTTTTCCACCTACCATGATGCTTTACACCAGTGACACTTGGTGAAAACAGACAGACTCACTGGCCTCAGCTTCCCTAGATAACTGAGAATACAGATAACAGTGCAGCTGGAGCTACAATAGAACAGTTCCTATGTTCACAGTAAAACTCTCTGAGTTAATCAGAAACACTGTGTTCAGGAACACATGCAGCTCTCATCCAAATATGAGGATGAATACATATCATGTTGTATGGGAGCTTGTATTGCTGCCTGTCAGTTTGATCTTGAAGGAGAGGAGGACTACACAGGAGGTAAATTATGTCTTTCTTTTTTTTTCATTAAACCAGCACTTAGTAGTTTTTAAAGTCTGGTATGCTTAAGTTTGCATTTATATTCCAGCTTTACTTATATGATGTGTGGCACACATCTGAAGATGGTATCTATTTTGAAATTAAATACTTAATAAGCAGCTACTGAAACCTGGTTGATGTTTGTGTATTCCTCAGTTTTGTACAAGGAATAGCAATAGGACCTCTATCCATTTTGACTTTACTGCTCAGTCAAAGCTTGCTTACAAAAACCTTACTAAATATGTTTATGCCCAGTATTTTCATAAGACTCACTACCACCACAACACATCCCTGTGTTTCAATCCCCTTCTATTGTCAGATCAATTTACACCATAGCACTACTTAAATTCCTGCACTNGTAACACAAAAAGTGGAATGATGAACAGAGCAAAGGAGGACGCTTGTGTTGTTATCTGCAACCACATTAAGCCAACAATTTTGTCTGAAATCTACTTTAGGTTTATTTGCTTAGTAAACTATTTTTTACATTACTGGAAAAGTCAAAATCTCCATTGGCTCTAAAAGAATTGTGGTCTGTGAGGGTCTAACATACAAACAGACAGCACAATACCAATGAATAGAAGTGATTTTGAGACATGCTCGACTACTAAATGAAACCAGACACAGAACAAGAATCTAACATGTAGGGACAGATTCACAGATTATCATAGTCCAACCTGTTTGCATTGGCTTGTTTAGACACCTCCTTCAATCTTTTCACTTTTTTCCTAACTGCACCAACATCGGGTAAATGGTGATGACCTGCAGGTCCCTTAGGAACTCCTGGACGTGTTCCAGGTGGAATTCCTCTGTAGATAAATATGTACAGTAACTTTCATTACTTTCATCTAAAGCAGAACACATGTATCTTCTAATGGAAGGTCGCCATACCTTTCAACAACTCCTTGGTCTTGTAGTTTCGCCCTCAATTTGGCTTCCCTCTCTTCAGCTATTCTGAAGACATTTTCCTTTTGCTGTTGCATCTGGTCAAAAATTGCATGATAGTGTTCATAGCGTCCTCTGGAAGACACAGGAAAAGGACCAACACCACCTCCACCGACATAATAGGGTGCCTGGAAACCAAAAGGGGTAGGGCAGAAATCTCAAATACTGGTTTTAATAGGCTCTTCCAATTTTTACCTCTTCAGCAGAACAATAATACTAACATATTCTGCAACAATTCTAAATTGGTCCTAGTTTTATCCCTGGCCTCTCCGTATTTTGACAAATTACAAGATAGATAAAATACTATTTTTTTGATTAGCAGTCCAGAATAAAGCACCATTTTAGCTTCCTTTAAAAATAGTCCAGTTATATATGAGCCATCTCTGACACATTTTGGAAGTCACTGAAAATCACTCCATGGAAGTGTAAACAGAGATAGATAATATTACATGGCAAAAAGAAAAGTTTCAGCAAAAAAAGTGATACAATTCCAACTGAAGTAGTAACAAGTGACTTATAGCCAAACACATGTTTTTTCATGAAGCTGGAAACAGTTGAGCACAGTTCTAAGTTTGCTGAATGGCACTAAGTACAGATTTATCTGAGAACCCTCATTGCCACCCAACTTACAAATTTATTTCCATCACTAGACTCGAGATGCTTCTCTACTAAAGCTCAGATCAGGGGAACACCTACCACAAGGTACTGCTTTATGGAAATTACACCTGTCATTCTCAAAGTATTAGAATTCCTGCAGAATTTTCAAGTGAAAATAATGAAAAAATAATGTTTCAAGCAGCTGTGTACAGTAATAGCCAAGGATGGATGCAGAAAATGTGAAACTGGCAAAACAAGGTTAAGGTTGTCAGCACATGCATAAAAATGTTTCCTTTATGCCTGGGGGAAGCAGTCAAATAGCCCATGGCAACAAATCTATGGGATTTGTTTTAGCAACAGTGTCAGTCTTCCTTCCAGAGAGGTCTGAAGTATTTAATATAAATTCAAACAGGTGTGTGCAGATGTGACCTGTTTAAGACTGCCTGTTTAGAAGTTCTTGAAGAGACTATATTTGACAACAGAATTTATCTTACATTCTGACTTTCAGTTGTTAAGTGCCATCAACGGCTCCCCATAATCCAGATGAGAGTACTAAAGCAAGGATTTATCTAGGCATTCAAACAAATATGCAGGTAGACTGCTGGCCTGAATAAAAATAACTAGACTATGGTTTCTACAAATAGAAGGAAAGGTCTTACTTTAGACACAATTCAAGGTTTCACCTATCATTATTAGAATTCCGTTTCCAAAATCTAAAGAAATACTAGAGAATTTTCATCATTCTCCAAGCAAATGATACAAAGCAAGTGCTCATCAACAGTCTGGAGAACAGTTACAGCTCCTGCTAGAACCACAAACCCTAAGCCAAACAGTTGCCACGTCTTTCTCTACTCCTCCTCAGAAACAGGTGCCAGCGACCAACCCGAAAAGAAAACAGGAGGACAGAATCATGCAGTGCATGGCTCTGTTGTGCCTTTGTAAGAGGCTGTATGGCTTGTGTTATTGGAAAGCTTGAACAATGCTATTCAACAGCACTGTCAGGGAGTTACTAGATATACTGCTTTCATGCTGGAGAAAGGAAAAAGATAATTAAGTCAAGAATAATTATAATAGTATATGGAAACCCAAAATGATGGTAAACTAGCAGCCTGCAGTATGATTTGTACTCAGCTATCTAATTTGAAGAAGACATGTCAATGATTTTTCCACCTACCATGATGCTTTACACCAGTGACACTTGGTGAAAACAGACAGACTCACTGGCCTCAGCTTCCCTAGATAACTGAGAATACAGATAACAGTGCAGCTGGAGCTACAATAGAACAGTTCCTATGTTCACAGTAAAACTCTCTGAGTTAATCAGAAACACTGTGTTCAGGAACACATGCAGCTCTCATCCAAATATGAGGATGAATACATATCATGTTGTATGGGAGCTTGTATTGCTGCCTGTCAGTTTGATCTTGAAGGAGAGGAGGACTACACAGGAGGTAAATTATGTCTTTCTTTTTTTTTCATTAAACCAGCACTTAGTAGTTTTTAAAGTCTGGTATGCTTAAGTTTGCATTTATATTCCAGCTTTACTTATATGATGTGTGGCACACATCTGAAGATGGTATCTATTTTGAAATTAAATACTTAATAAGCAGCTACTGAAACCTGGTTGATGTTTGTGTATTCCTCAGTTTTGTACAAGGAATAGCAATAGGACCTCTATCCATTTTGACTTTACTGCTCAGTCAAAGCTTGCTTACAAAAACCTTACTAAATATGTTTATGCCCAGTATTTTCATAAGACTCACTACCACCACAACACATCCCTGTGTTTCAATCCCCTTCTATTGTCAGATCAATTTACACCATAGCACTACTTAAATTCCTGCACTGGCTCTGTCTGATGAAAGTACCCAGACCCTTATATTCAACTAACTTGATAAGACTACTTTCCAGGACAGTTACGTTTCCATGAAACTATGACATGCGCAAATAGGGAAAAGGAAACAGTCATGGTAATCAGATTAAATTACGCACAAAGTGAATGGCTAAGCAGCACACTGCATTAAAAAATCTTTAGATTTACTCAGAATTTTTTATCCTCCTTCTGAACATCTTGTCAGTATATGGAAACACGTTGCTAAATAACAAGGAATGTTTAGAAACAAGTGTTTAATACTGGGAAAGCGGTTCATTACTATAACATGAAAACATATTGGGAACAAAAAAATTCAAGAACAAACTTGAAAGTGAAAGAAGCTGCTCATGCATACACTCAGCACAGGAAAAGTAGCAAAAGCAGGTGTGGAAATAAGAAAGTGGTGCATGAAAACCATTACTGGCAAAAAGAGAAGATACTCAGAAATTTAGAAACATTAAAAATGAAAATTGCACATAATCTCCAAAATGCCAGGGAGAAGCTGTTACAGTCTATCTCAAATTATCCACAGATTAATAATGGACAGCCTCAGGAGTTGACCTCCAAGAGCAAATCCTTCTGAAAAGAGAAGACCATTTCATACAATCAAAGGTGGGGGGAACAGACTGCACCACATTTCTGCATCTGCTGCCAACCTTAACACCACTTCCACCTGAACCAAGCACATTCCTCCATCCTTGCTCCCTGGCTCTGTTTATTCGTTCCATCTGAAGGAGAAAACAATACAGGAAAACAAAATTCAAGGAACCACTAAGTAAAAATTGAACTTCACTCTTAACACATTTTAAACATATTTTACCCTTTCTTTTTCCAATCTTCTCATTTCATCTGCCTTCGGTAAACTGATCTGCAATACGTAAGGATTAAACATGTTAAGGAACCGGGAAATCAAACTACTGCATATTCTTATACAGTATACCACATCATAAGGTATTTCATTAAAATTTCTATGAGGGAATAAAGAAAAATCTGAAGACTCTTGTCTACCTGCTCTCTCTGGCGTTTTTCTTTTTCAGGCAATTCTAACCTTTTCTTTTTTGAAGGTTCCTGAAAAATAAGCATATAATTTGGTGTTTATTACTGAGCCATTACTCTGTCAAGTCTCTGTCAAGATGGTTATTGATCCAATTGCTTGTGTATGTCCATGAAGATTAAAAAAAGAAATCACTGCTATATAATGTTGGGAAAAAAGATGAGGAGGAAAGGTTTGAAGGTTGTATTTTGTCATTCTTGCTGTGGACTTGGCTTTTGCTCAGTATGAAAGCAGAAGATTTCATGATACTTCAAACATTTTCCTCCTTTTTTCTACTGGAATAATTTTCATCAATGGGGTTGGAAATATCTGCATAAAAGGTGAAACTTCAAATTAGACAGCAAGACACCAGAATGAGAGACAAATTCTATCAGAAAATATGTTCTTAAAGTCATAACTGAGTGTGCACTAAATGGGGTTTAAAATACTTGATTATTAAGGAGGTTTGAAGTGAAAAGCACTGCTAGTATATACAGGTACTTGTTCATCCTGTACTAAAAGCTTTTTAAAAGCTGAAGGCAGTGATGTTTAAATCTGTTTTGTCTTAATTTTTTTTCTCTGGAAGTATCACTCTTCATTACAGTCTTTTCTTTATAGAAACTCTTTGAGGGGGCCTGGATACTAAGATTCTCTTATTTGGAAGGTTATCCTAGGGCTTTTTTGCTTGGTACTTTGCTTGGTTCCAACTCTAACTAAGGTTCTTGTTACCTATAACAACACAGTCACCACTGAATACCTGCTAAAGAAGCACCTACAGTTAACAAAATGTGCTGTTTACTCTAATCTTCTCAAAAAAGACATCATTACTTTTAAAGCTTTTTTTTCTGACCATACTAGAACACACAGAGCATCACAGTACTCTCCTCTGACAATATGCAATCCTGTCAAATGGGTACTTTAAAATCAAGTATTGCATAAGTTGGAAACCTTTAGAGACTTGTAATAATATAATGTTAATGTAATATTACCAAATAAAGGAGAATTTTTACATGCTCCTCTGAAAAGCCAGCTAAGAGCTACAAGCTCAGACTCAGAGAAGAAAATTTACATTAAGTTGTAGCCATTGTTTCTACCCTGCATCTTATCACTAGGTACAATTCACAAAAAGATTGTCTTAAAATAGCAGCATTACTGACTCCTTCCATGTGGGAAGAGGGTGTTTCCTCAGTTTCTCCCCTGCCACATTAGGTCTCGGGGCAAGTTGCATAACTGTTGGCTGGTGAAACCCGTGACAAAGACCTGTAGATGGCTTTGCAACCAAGCCTTAAAACACATAAACCTCATGATTTCATAAGGACACACAAGAAGTCTGCATTCTCCTTTCTTGCTTTTTCAAACTGTTTCACGAGCCATCAAGGCTTGTGTGATCAATGACCATTTCTCTAAACCTCTGACAACTCCTGAACTTCACAGACAATTTGTATCTCAAGGATAATTTTCTATCCACCTACAGCTTCCAAAAAGGAAATTAATTCTTAGTATTACATTCCCTGAAGTGCCATGGGAGAAGGGAAAAAAAATCCCAAAACAACCCATAACAACGTTACTTATTCAGAAGAAAATCTGAACTAGTTCTCTTGCTGAAGCAGTAGCCTCTAGGTTGCTAGTTGTTTGCATTGTACATATAGCTCAAAACTAGCTGTAGCAAAAACAACTCCTGACCGTGCAGTAATTAATGGAATAAAGAGAGAGACAGAATAAAATTTTTATGTAATAAAGAATACAGAGAAGACAACAGGAAGAAAGATCAGAAGTACTCTATGACAGTCTACAGAAAAATTTCTCATTAGCTCATTGAATTAAATCTGGGAAATGTCTCTTTCAATTACACAGTTTCTCTGGCTGACAATACTTTGTAAAATGGCTGGAAAAAGTTTGCCTATTTTGAAAATTTGAAATTATTTTGGAAGGAAGAAAAAAGATGCAAAGTTCCTATCCAGTGTCAATGATCTTGGTATACCTGACAGGCTTCCAATATTTCTAAGAGTGGTTAACACCAACAAAGCAAATGAAAACACAAAAAAATAATTTAGCCTCAGAATTAAACTGCAAGCCTAAAGTAGGAGTTTACAAAAAATAAATTAAAACTAACTAAACAAACAAAATAATGAAGCAAGCCAAGCATTTAAACTACTAGCTCTACTTCCTCTGCAGGTGCATGAGGCATGTCCACATACCAAGACATTTTGAAAAGGAAGGCATAGTATTTAAATAAGGTATGAACAAAACAGCTCAATTTAACTAACTTACCTGTCTAACTTTAGTCAATGGCTTCTTCTCACTAGGCTTTTTAGGTGCACCACAAGACTTCCTGATAGTTAAAGGCACTCCATATTTTGCAGCAGGTTTGGTAATTTTCTGAGCTGGTGCAACTGAAGTCAGTGCTTGTTCTTGAACTGGTCTTTGAGCTGAAAAGAAAAAAAAAACACAATAAAAAAACCCCTGGTTTTGAGCTACCCAGGCTGGCCAGTGTATGATATTTCCCTTTCCCAAAGTCTTAGAACATCAAAACTGGAGAAAAACAGGTGAACTTTGTGTCAGGGACTGAAGTCATGTCTAAGGCCCTGCCATATTTGGTCTGCTCTTGCGCACATCCACAGGACAATGAAGAAAACTTTACTGTATAACTGGTGGGAACTTGACCCCTGAAAGAGAAACAATGGATTGGTCCATTGGTGGGAACTTAACCTGTGAAAGATGAACAATGCACAATGCAGCTGTTGCTAGCATGCAGCTGGGATCACGAGCGCTGTGGCCTCATCTCATGCGCTGGCCAGATGTCGTAACTGGAAAAATTCTACTCCTGAGGAGAAGTCTTGAGGTGTGGTTCTGGGGTGTAGAGGCAACAAGGACAGGATGCACACTGTGTGTATCCAGGGGATGCCCTGAAGGTGCACTGCCTGCCTGCCCCTCCTGCATGAGCACCATGCTCTCCATGTCCTTCTGCCCAGTGGCTTTGCAGGAACAAAGGGCCAGTATGTATTATTTGCTACTACTAGTAATAAGAGTAAATTTGCTTTGCAGGTACAGTTGGGTTTCAGGTTTTTTGTGCATAGGCATCCTCCTGAACCTGTAACAAACTGCTAACATTTGATTCACATAAGCTGATGTATTAGCTCATCTAAGTTTAATGTTTGATAAGAAACAGAAGAAAACAATTCCCATGCTTTTAAATCTTAAGCCTTCAAGCTGGATAATTGACACTTCATTCAGCTGCCTTGCTTAACTGCACAGTGGTCATGCACACAGGGAAGAGGTTTCCTAATGGAAGGGAGAGACAGGCCTGTCTCCACTAACAACACTGGACTGAAACCTGCAGTGCTAATGTCACCAGAAGATGAGTTCTAGAAGACCTTCAATGGCCTTCAGGGATATTGTTTTCCCCATAGAGTTCCTGAATACACTCCAATATTGTGGGTTTGATTCTGGGTTAGCAGGGCTCTCTTACCACAGAATAAGAGACCAGCAACACTATCAAAAGATACCAAGGCCTTTGCCAAAGCGTCAAATAATTACAGGGAAATAAAATAATTGGGAAAGAAATCTAGGGGGAAAAAAAAAGGCAAACTAATGCAGTAAAATGAAGTAAGACCATCTTGACAGAATTAATCTATTTTGTTACCACTAGCAGAAATTTTACTGAATTAGACTGAAGCCAGGGCTTTATCTTGGAATCTTTAATGAAACCGCCTGCTTTTTTTTTTTTTTAAGAAATCATACTTCTCATTAGCCATTTGTCATTACTAAGGGGTAAAAATAAATCGTACAACCATAGCATATGAATTAGTTCCATTATTTGCAGTCTACACTGTCTCCTTAAATTTTGGAAGTGTAGCATACTGCAAGAGGAGAAAGTACAATTAATTATTACAGGCCCATAGCTTGTATTTGCATGATTTGTACCCAACATATGTCCAGCTCCCCAGGGGAGGGGAGGAAACGGCTTCTTCTCTCTTTTTTCCTTGAAATTCTATAGTCACATATGAGAACACACCAAAAAAAAACCCTAGTAAAAGAACAAAGCTACATACATGATCTTGACAGAGCTGAAAGCAAAAGCAGTGTAGATACTAACTTACCTGGTGAAGCATGTGGTCCAAACTTGTGGAAAATTTTGTGACTGAATTCTTCTGCAATAAGCTAAACAAGTTGAAGAGTTAGTCAATTGTACCTGTGACCAAAGCTAGGAAGAACTCATTTTCAGACAAGTGTGCCATTAGCAGTAAGAATCTAACTAAGAGCATTTACTGTAAATTATATGAAAATGAATACTTTATGCATTCAATCTAGTATTACTAACACCAGTATAAAGCTGGAGTATTTTCAAACATTTTTGGCATAATTACTCAAGTAATTTTAAAAAGCAATTAGTCTGACTTCTGGGTGGCACATGTTATCTCATGTATGAACTAGCTAAGAATCTAAAAAAAAGTTAATGTGAGCATCAACACAATTTTTATGCATAATTAATTTTAGATTTCTGAGTAGCTGCCAAAATTCACCTCAATTTCTCATACAGCTAGTGTCAAAAAATAGTTATTTAAAAATTTTTGCAGTTTTTAAGTGTTGCTATCCTTTTCAAGATGGGAAGATGACCACATATGTGGATAGCTGCAAAAACATATATGGTGTGCTGTCAGGCATATCAAATTAGCATAATAAAATATGGAAAGCAGTCTTACTGGGATGAAAAATTTGAGACTAGACAAAGAATATTCAAATATTAATAGGCCATCATCTTAAATATTGTAGGTAGTTCTGAACCAAACACCTCAAAACTTATATAGCAGAAATGAAAAGTATTCAAGGGAGAGCAGCAAGGATAAATTAAAAGTGTCAGTTCAGGAATAGTCTTCACAGAATCTTGAACTACCCAGATTCCTTTGATTTGTACCAGTCAGTAGAATACCAGTCAGTTACAATGGATGCTGAGGAGTTAAACCTGAAAAAAAAACCAAAACAAGAACCAAAGTGCAGGACTATGACACTGCACATGATGACAGAGCAAATTTTTAATCTGTAGAGCCTGGCATCAAAGATTCTGTGAAAGACTATGACAAAACAGTTTCCTACAGTTTCCTACTAATGGTATTGCAGCGATCTTGAAGCTTTTATTTGAGTGGTAAGCTGTAGCAACTGAAGTATGATGTTTCCATGATAACACCTTTACTGACAGAAAATAAACCTGACTCTTTCAGAGCCCCTCCTCCTTTTTAAAAATTGATGCTAATTTACATCTGCTCGTTAATGCAGCTTAGTAACTATGAAGCTAAAGAAAGAATTCACATAAAACTGGAAGACTGATTTTCTAAGATTAGGATTTCAGCAACAGTTCCAACACCCTGAAGATGTCAACTATGAAATAATTTTTAAGCTTAGACCAAGGAAAACAGAGGACAACAGCACTAGCCATGGATGATATTGGCTGTATCAGGTATTACAGCTGCATCACAGAATGACCACCTCCTGCTGAATATGAATGTACCAGACTATACATTTGGTAAAAAGTACCTTCTCTGTGGGGTCTTTTTGGTTGCTTTAAATATTAGATAACACCTCTAAGTCAAACACAGCAGTAGTAGGAAAAAATGCACCTAAGTATTCATACTCAATCTAGGACAAATTAGTATCACCATCTGGAGATAGAGACAGCCTATTACTAATTATACTTTGACTGACTAACTCCAAGTAAAAATTTCATAACCATTCTAGCTACTGGAAATAAAATCAGACCAACTGATCTGATTGCAAATGTTAGAACAAACTTATCTGTAAAGATTTCTGAATTTTACCTTTCTTTGGGACTTCAATCTGAACTAAGTTGAAAGTCTATTTCAACACAATAGAAATTCCAATTATGTATGGCCTTTTCATGACATTTCTTTACTTGTAAGTTAAAATCCATTAGAATTATTTATACTGCACTTGCTTCATGTCCTTTCTCTTCTATATTTATTTACCTCATATCAGTACTATTATTCACTTGTTCGTCTTGATCTCTTTTGACTAGATTCATATTAAAAGGACATTATTAGATATCAAATGATATTAATAGACTTTAAACAGAAGAGGAAGCAACTTTTTTGAGGGCATATACACATGATACATTTAAACCTCAAGAAATTCAAAGATGATTTTACTTAGCATTATTTTCCAGAACAGGCTCTCAGGCTATTCCAAATCACAAACAAAAAACGGATTGAAGAAATTCTATACAGCAACAATGCTGAAATAATTGACAGCAGCATTTTATGAAAAGATGCATATCTAAACAAATCATCTCAGTTGTGATTCCTCACGATACAGAAAAACACACAAAACAACGCACTTCAGAAAATGTCACTTTAGATTGACTTATGGAAACTACCAAACACTTAATAATTTGAGGCTTTTATTTACAGTTCACAGTAAAACTATTTTTTCCTCAACTGACCCTGTCTATAAGAGCTGTAGGGAACACCATTACTCTAGTTTTACATATACTATATTAACTTTTGAATAAAGAAAATGGAAAGTTCTATGATGTTTTTAGCAAAGTTATAATTAAAACTAACTCCATACCTCTGGTGTGAGAAATTTTTCAACCCGTTTGGCTATAAAGTTTTTCTCCAATATGGAGTTTACTGATGGTCTATTCCTAGGATTCCTTTTAAATAGCTGTGACAGCAGGTTACGTAGGTCATAGGAGTAATGCATAGAAACAGGAGGAAAAGGTCCAGAGATTATCTTCAGGACCAAGTTCTTCATGTTACCAGCTTCAAACTGTATCACACAAGGAAGAAAACAGTTATTCTTATCGCCTGTCCACATGCAAGGCTGCCCATACAGATGATGAGGAACCCAAACTAACAGCACACTTCCTTTGCCTCAACATACACATTTTCAAGGTCAACAATACCAGTTCAAAATAATCAGTTGCCAAGTATTCAAATTAAAATTCCAATTAAAAATACATCATAATACAGGTATTTTATATTATGGAGACATAATGTTGTTAAAAGTAATTATTTCCCTCCAGATCTAGACTTACAATGATATATAACTAAGGAAAAAATATTTATCTGCTTGATCCCCTCTTGCAAAAGCTTTGAACCACAACATGCCTTCTGCCTTTTTTAGCAGCCCCCCATTTCAAATTTCAGAATGTAAAGTATTCATGCTCTTTCAGAGTGAAATCCAAGCGAATGCTCTGACTTCAGTTTAGGCTCAGGTAACAGAGGGAACCATTTCAATTCCTTTCAATTTCAATTAAAAAAAACCCAATACATATCACCCAGCTAACAGAAAACAAATTGTTGACATCAACTCTCAGAAATTAAACATTGTCGGCAGTCTTGCCATATAAAAGACCGAGCAAGAAGAAATTACAAAAGCTTGAAATGAAATGAAATCCTTATCCCTTGAAAATATTTCTTTCCATTTTCATGTAGTTATAATCTTTTTCTTTTAATAAAAATAGCTACTAAGAAGTTCCAAACAAAATAAAATACACTCCAAAAAAAATCCAAAACAGGACAGAAAAAAACCCAAACACTTTCTTTCCTTCGTAACTGAAAAACAGATGATGAAGACATACTCCTCCAACTATACACACACATAGAAAGAAGAAGAAAAAATCGGAATAAGGCAAGTCTTCCTCCTTGGGAGTTTTTTCCAAGTACTATTTCTGTTCTAAACAGAAATACATTAATCCATCTGCAAAAAAGCAGAATCCAAATTCAAATTTTCAATGAAGCTTTCAATGAATTCAAGCTTTTTTGGGAGTAAAACCCAACTCAAACCAACCAACCAAAAATCCCAAACAGCAACAAAACCACAAAACCAACAAAACCCCCAAACCAACTAAACAAAAAAACCCGTAAATGCCCCCCACTATTCCTAGTATCCTTTATTACAACACCTAACAATTTTTTCAGCTAATACAATCCATTAAAAACAAATATTCCAAGATATCTAAGACTGGCATGAAACAAAACACCAATGAAAAATGTTAGTTGGCACAGGAAGCCAGAAGAGATGAAAATGCTGAGGGTAATTTTCAAACAGCTACTATGAAAGGATTTCACCAACTAAAATATATCTGTGTAACATCAGAAATAAATTCTGTGTGTCTATAAAAGAATAGTGATTTCAAACAAAATTTCTACTCACCGCGTGTTTAAGTGTGCACATTTCATAGAGAACACAACCAAGGGCCCAGATATCACTAAATCAAAGAGAACACATTACTTTAAAACTTAGTTCAAGGTTAACATTGCCAAGTAACTTTTATCTGTGAAATCTATCTCTGAAGAGGAAAAGGGTGGATTTTTGAGTGTGCACAAGCTCCCCTCTATGGACTTCTTTGACCCTGAAAAACCCCAAAGAAACAAAAACTCCAAAACCAATTCATCAACCAAAATAAGGCCATCCTGAAAGCCAGATGATGCTATTTTGGCTTCCAATTCAGAGCTGTCTCAGCCACAGAAATCAGTCAAAATATGGACAAAGGCTTTTTTTGTTTAAGTATATACATTTGCCTGAGGTTTTTGAATTAAACAAAATACCAAAAAAACCCTCATCACCTAATTCAGCAAAAACAATTCTCAAAGTCAATTTATTCTGTTTAGCAGTGATTAAACTTACTCTTGCTCATTACAGGATTTGGTTAGAACACCATTGGATAATAAACCCCATGGAGAAGAAATTAAAGGGAAGGAATTGTAACAATTTTTCTCTCTTAAGAAATCCATTGCGATGAGTACAAGGGGCTCACAGCAATGAATGCAACAGCCTGGCGCAGTGCAAGGGTAACTTACTAACATCATTTTAATTACATTGGAGACACTGTTACCAGATACAGGCTGCTGCCAGGGCAGCAAAGGTGTAAGTGAGGTATCTGGAGCAAGCTGAGCCACCCATCTATGCACATCATGTACTCACATAATCAAATTGCTGACATTGGTGCATGAATGAAGGCAGTACAGCCACTGTGCAGACAGGCAAAAGCAGAGCCACAATTAAGAACACAACTAGATCACGAACTCGGAGCATTCAGCTAAGTCATCTCTCCATGACACTGCTTTCTACTGCAGACCTACCAAGGTACCACCTCTAAAGCGAAGCTCAGTACCTACTTGGGTAGGAGACAAACTAACAGATGTTCACCATCATTTGCTTAAAACAGCTTTAGATTCCTAAAATAATTCATTTTCTTCTTTTTACCAAAAATGTTTAATAAAATCCTTATTAGTACCTTTTATTGTTGTAAGGCTTGTTCTGACATATTTCAGGCGACAAATAGTACGGTGTTCCTATGCAAGTGCGTGCCAGCTCTGCAGTACTAAGAGAAAAATAAGGATGGATGTTAACTGGTTAACTCACATGAAGTGCACAGATTGTGTTTTCTTTGATCAAAGAAATTTAAATTAAGTCAGAGAAAAAACAGTATCAAAAAGGAGTTACCTGTTCAGAACTCTGGCGATTCCAAAATCTCCCAGCTGTATTGTTCCATCTTTGGTTAAAAATATATTCTTGATACAGAAATATTAAGTAGTCTGTTAATTAAAATATTCATACAATTGCACACTTTTTGTTCTCTACATGTTTTGAGAAGAAGAAAGTTTTCTACCATTCAATCCCCCTGAAGTCATTGTTATTGACTACTATGGAACACCAGACTTACAGAAGTTCTACTTCATTAATATGAGAAAACACTACTTCACATTGTCAAACAATCTTTTCTGTCTCCACACATAAATACAAGAGTAACACTTGTATTTTCATCAAACAGCCTCATCTGTTTGTACAAATACATAAATCTCCTGCAGACTGAAGAAGTGTTTCCAGTATTAGAAATGTTTCTATAAACAAACTAGGAAGATATGAATGCAATCACTTTGAAGGACAATTGAGTTGAAAAATAGCCACCTACATACCTGTGACTTTATGTCCCGATGCAAGATTTTTCTATCATGTATGTGTTTTAGTGCTAAACAGATTTGTACAAACCAATCCAGAATCTATTCATAAAAGAAAATGCAACATCAACTTCGTCATTTATCTCAAAACTTCCCCACTTACAAGATATTATCAAATCAGACTTTAATTATAACTATGGATTTTACCTCCCTCCCCCCCCTTACCTGCTTAATTTATACCAAAGAATAATTAAAAACTTAATAGTACTGTCACTATAGCACAAACCTTTTAATGAAAGATGCTTATTACCCAAATTTGATAGTAAGCTTGAGTACTATTTTCATTATATATTGCATCTTGCATTACATCTTTAAAAACATTATTTCAGAGATTTAAGGATATTCATGTTGTCTTTCAGTATTTTTCATGTCTCAGATTTGGTTTACTTCAGAAGAGATCCAACTTTTAAAAGCATCTTACACATACAGACAAAACCTCAAGTAACATACCCAGGACCTCCAAACACTTTTTCTTTCTGGGTTTTTCTTTTTTTATTGCGCAGTTGTGTTTTTTTGTTAGTGTTTTGGTTTGGTTTTGCTTTTTAATGACACTACATTGACCAATAGCAACAAGAACGACTGTTTGAGAATCTCCTTTTAGATTAAGCAACCACATCTATAACCTGAACCAAAATAATTTCAAATTCATCAAAAAGTATCCTGCAACAAAACAGTATAACAACAGTTTGCTGTTACCTGATCTTCAGAGAATAGGATTCCTTTCTGGGCATTTATCTTTTTAAATAGGTCTCCTCCTTCACAGTAATCCATCACTATGTACAGACAGCCATTTTCTGTAACGTAAAAGACAAAGTATTTCAAAAAGACAGAAACAAGACCCTTCTTTACTTAACTTTCTAAATATCTTCACCACAGTCACAGAAAACTCAACAAAAAATGTACTTTTTCACATGCAGCTTCAAATCTAATTTATTAGTTAATTTTTTCAAACTTCAAGCAAAAATATGTTTATTACTTTGAGTTTCGCAACCTAATTTTCCCATTTTGGTAACATTGGACTATTTTGATAGGGAGAGAAAAGAATTACATCTACTGAACCAATGCCCCAACATGGTGTTCAAAACCACTATGAAATTAAAGGTGTCATTTTATGAACGCAACATAAAAACAATCTTTAAACTTCCGTCAAACATCCTATAGATCCCCTTACCCTAAAGGGATCTTAAGTTGTCTCAATCAGCCTTGTTCTTTCTTGGAATTTTACCTGGACTTGCCAGAACATGATAGCAATCAGCTTTCATACTAGACATGCAGTTTATTTCAGTCTGAAGAACAGTAAGAGAACTTCCAGCAGACAGTGAGAGATGGAAACAATTATTTTCTCATTTTTGAATGAAATCTCAGGAGACTTCAAAAAATCCCATGCAAGTTTCCAGTAGGAGGTATGAACAAACATAATACGTTTCATTCAAAGTTATGGCTTTCCCAGTTACTGATGAAAAAACAGATTAGGCAGAAGCAAATTGCAAGTTGCCAAGAGCGTAAGAACTACACTACTCACATACTAGGCATGATTTTGAGAAGAGATGAATAACTGCAGAAAATCAGTCACATGCTGCTCAAAAGAAAAAGAACTCCTATTTTATGAAAAAGTTAGTCACAACACTTAAAAATACTTCAATTAAAATAAATTGAATCATTTAAGTCACTTAAATTTCACTCCCATAGAATACTTCTGAAATCTTCCTTTCAAAACATCAAACCCTTAAAGATATTTCTCTGTTTGGTTATTTTATTATTATCTTTAATTAGTGTTATTTTAGAAGATGATTCTAGGAGTCTGGATTTCTTGCACATCTATTGCTGAAATAACTTTCTTCTATAAACTTTATAATCAATGTATTCAAAGTCAGTGTGTTCTGGCAATAAAGATGCAACACAAAGTCTTGTGAATTACGGATTACAGGATCTACTTTGTAAGAAAAAAACAGTCTTAAAGAACAGCACTCTACCACAATGAAGAAAGCAGTATGCATTTATAAACCAGACGTGTGGCTGTGTAATATGATTATGTCACAAAAAGCTAATTTAATGAAAAGAAAAAGTGAAAGCCCCCGGCAAAAGACAAAAGAAAGTCAGCAGAAAGGAAGGAAAGAAGAAGAGACCAAAATCTCTAAACAGCAGTTCAAATAATATTTAGGGGCTTTTAATAATATTTTAACTTTTATAATAGGTTTTTGGAATCTTTTTTCTGTTCTGCCCATTTCCCAAGGCATTCACTGTGAAAACAATGTAGAATTATAATTCTCCTTCCTTCACTGCCTGATGAAGTAAACAGTCCCACCTATTTTTCCAGCTCTGAAAGCAACGATATGGTTGCAGTTACTGAAGACTGCACTCTAAGACAACAGACTTGGACACAAAACTGCTCTTGCTAGGTTATCAATATCCAAATTTAGACTGTAATTTAACCTACACAAATTTAACCTACACAAGCATTCCAGTTGCTAGGGTATGTTCAAGGAGGCTTATGCTCTGGAGAAGCAAGAGCATATCTGCCATTTAAGCATCAACCAAAATCAATGCATGTAAGGTATAGTCGTGAACATTTGTTTACTTGTCGCCCTTTTTCCTGAATCACAATTATTTTAAAACATGAACAGAAATTCTGAAAAAATATGGAAAATAACTGAAGTAAGTAATAAAGGTATGAAAAATACTGATTAAAGAGAGAAAACTCACTGACTTTTAGTCTAAGTGCAGTAACAAGTGTACAGTCACTCATGTTACTTCAGGTTCTATTGTATTAGCTCATCTTACCTTCAAATGACTCCCTATACAGGACAATATTTGGGTGTTTCATGTTAGCCAAAACAGCAACTTCTCTCCTTGATTCTTCTCTCTCCTTATTTGACATCTTCAGAAGGAAAATAATGATTTGTAAGAACAGAAATACAAAAAGAATGCATCAGGAATTTATTACTAATAATCACTTACCTTAGAGATGTTTATTTCTTTAATAACATACTGCTGGCCATCTTCTTTAGCTTTCACAAGTATTGCTTTCCCAAAGGATCCTTCTCCAATCTTCCGTACTTTGATGTATTTATCCATAATTCTCGTCTTAAGGCATCCTTACTTGAGTACTGGGAAAAACAAACAAACAAGCAAACACAAAAAAACCCATGAGCATATTTAATTAGGTGTACTTAGTGATCTAGCCTGTTCAGAGCATGGTACTTTTTTTTTACTCAAAATGTTGATCCATTTGTCTCTTCAGTCGCTTTTCTGTAAATCATCTACTCGTAGTCTCAATTCTGTTTTGGTACAGTTGGCTCATGTAGGGCCAACAAGGGCTGCATAACTAAAACGTGTTTCATCCTTCATTTTGACTAAAAAGGATCTGTTTTGTCTTTAAACAAATGAGTGCAATCAGTGCCAAGGCTTCTGTTTCAGCTGACACACTAATATCATAGAGCTATAGCACCTGGTTAAAAATCTTCCATTCAGCTTTACTTCAAAGAAACACAATGGAGGTGAGAGGAATTCCTATGCATTGTTTCTTAAGAACCACTAAATCAAACTTTTTTATCACTATAATGAAGCCAAAAATGGACTGAATTCAACAGATCCCCATGATGTTTCAAATAATTATTCAATTCAGGAAGATGTGGTCTTAAGTCTGACTGAAAGACTCTTTTCACGTTGCATATAAAACAAATCATTACAAAACGGCACAAATCACTATTTTTCATGTACTATCTGACCATTTAGACTACCTTTTCAGATTAAAAGGCCTACTCAGGTGATTTTTGATGGTGTTTAAGGTTCTATATTCAAAAACACTTTGGTAAAAGCAGGACACTAGGGAGCTGCAAGCAGAAGCCACGGAAATATACAAATGTGTCAGAACAGAAGGATGAAAGGGCAAAATAAAGACCAAAGTGACAAATGTCAGAGCAAATTCATAGTAGACTAAAAGATTATATTTTTTACAGCAAAAAGAGCTTCCTGAGGAAGTTTCTATAAGCTAAAAAAGACAAAAGTGTTCTAAGATTTTCTTTACTTAAGCCTCACTTGCAAGAACTAATAGCGTTTCTGCTTTGCTGTATCCAGCTTCCTTCCAACAGGAGATCCTTAGATCCAAACTTCACACACATCACAGGTCTCACAGTCGGGGTCTCTCCTCAATGTGAGATTTTTTTTTTTTACAGAATTACCATGTACTAGACACAGATGCTACTTAACAGGACCTATACCATGAAAGCAGACTAAAATGAATAAGCCTGATTAGCATAGCAAGACAAAACAAGAGAGATCTAAAGTAATCTGTTCTGCAAAAGAGGAGATGCAAATCCTATTAAGACTAACCATAACTATCAGGAAAGTAAAAAGTTAAAATTACAGGCGTGCAGTCTTGGTAAGGTTTTGACTTTTCCTTCTTACAGTACATAAAGATAGTTCAATATAAAGTTGCAGTTCTAAACATAAGAAGGTCTTGGTACCAACTTCAATATTCTCTTTCAGGCAACAGTAAAAGCACAGCAAGTGGGACACAATTTGAACTTCGCCTGGCTCTACTTAAGCTCTCTTCCTACCCTACTTTATGAAACAACCAGATTCGTTCTACAGTTAAAACAGCTGCATCAGGCGTAGCTTAGGGCTGCTTTTGCATGCTGCTTCGTGCAAATACAAATGGGCAGTAACCAGCCTTTGGGTGAGAAGTTACAGTTCAGTGAAAGCAGGTATATAATCTTCCACGAGTAAGACAGCTTATTTTTACACGTGGCAAGGGAAAAATAGGCGTCCAGAGGAAGGACATCAGCGCTGACAGGGCGTTGTCTTTTCAAGCCCAGGGCAGTAAGTCAGCTCATCGCACACGCAGGAGAGCGGCTCCAGTCACACCCCGAGGCATCCCGACCGACCGGAGTGCACGGCCCGGCCAGGGCCGCGCGTACGGGGAGGGGCAGGGCAGGACAGGGCAGGGCAGGGGCCGAGCTGGGCCGCGCTCCGCAAGCGGGCCCCGCCAGGCCGCCGCCCCCGCACAGCCAGAGCAAGCCCAGCACCGGGGCGAGAGGCGCGGCCGGGAGGCCCCCGCCCCAGAGTGGCTGGAAGAGACCACCCGCTACCTGGCCGGCTCCCAGAAGGGCGGCGCCGCCCGCCCCGGCCTCACTCCGCCTCAGCTTTCCCCGCGCCCGCCC
>VWZV01000424.1:767010-791337 GCA_013397155.1 Irena cyanogastra | reverse complement strand
CCCGCCGCGGCCACGGCCGCCCAACCTGGCCTCGCGCCTGGCATGGCCCCGCCCCCTCCGCCCCTATTGGTGGCTCCGCCCCTCAGCTCGGCTCCCATTGGGCGAAGCCGCACAGGGCGGAGCCGAGGCCCGGCCCGCCCGCCCTATCCGCGTTAGCGGCACTTCACCCTGGTAACGCGCGGCCGGGGTCACGTGACGGGCGGGGCGCGCGCGGGTGTCAGCGTTTTGGGGGGAACCCTCCTCCAAAAGCAGCTGTAAGTGTTTCACGAGCGACCCACAGCACTGCGCAGCCCGGCACCGGCGGTACGTGTCTGCCCCAGGACAGCCCCGGGGCGGGGTTCCTAGGGGGAAGCGTGCCGCGGCGCGGCTGAGCGCAGCGCTTACCGGGGAAGGTCGGGCTGCACCTGTGGCTCCTCCGTTCCCCACTCCAAAGCGCGCCTTAATGGCACCTACGGGCAAAAAGCCTCGTGATTCACAACGCGCTTTCTCAGTCCGAGTGCCACAGGGCACGGCACTCTGCGTCCTTGTTAGCCTGGCACACAAACGGACCACCGGGCATTTTCCTTAGGGGGAAAAAAAATTCCACTTCTTGACTTGACACGTTTTGGTGGAACTTTCATTCGCTGTATGTTAAGTGAACCCCACACTGGGCTCAGCATCTCGGCTGGCAGTACTGAGGAGCTCTGTGCTCAGCCCGACACCTGCATTTTCTCTGCAGGTAAATGCCGTAAGCTCTCAGGGCCTCCGCACCGCCTGGAATTTAGAGGCGGCGCAGTTTAGCCCGAAGCCGAGCAATGCACCCAGCATCTCTCTGCCTCCTTTACCTGGGAAACCGCCTCCACCCCGTTCTGAAGCGCGGGACTGTCCTGCCTCCCTCTGAGGCCCTCAACCTGCCCTCGCAGGGAGGGAGCGCTGCATGGGCCCCTCCCGGGCCTCCGGGAAGCCGCGCCACTCCGCGGGAGCGGGGGACGGACCCGCGCCGGGCGGACCGCGGGAAGCAGAATCAGCAGTGACGGCGATGCTGACCCCAGCGGCCCGACGGCCGCCGATTCTGCGCGGTGGGAATCCCCGCCCTCCCCGGGCCGAGGGGGCGGTGCCGGGCGGCGCAGCGGCCGCGGGTCCGGGGGCTGTGCCCGTGTCCCGCTGGCGCTCGGTGGGAGGATGAGCCAGCGCCTCCCCGGGGATCAGCGGGCAGCACCGCCCGCGCAGGTACGGGCGGGGGATCAGCGGGGCGGGGCAGGCTCGGGTTCCCCCGCGGCCCAGGGACGCGGCAGGGGAGCGAGCGGGGCCGAGGCGGCGGGAGGGGGCGAGCGCTGTTATGTCCCGCCAGCGAGGCGGCTCGGCCCGGCCGGGGCCGGGAAGGGACGGACGGACGTGATGGCTCCTCGCGGACCACTCGTCCCTGCGCCTCCTCCGAAAAGCCGGGATGAGGGGGGCAATGCCCCGCGTGTTTACACAGCGTAAACACGGCATGTGTGCGCCCTGTGACCCCATCCCGGTGTTCTTCCGGGCAGCGGTTGTGCGCGTACGGAAAGCGGGGGGCTCTGCGGCTGGGAATGTCCAGGGTCTCCTCCCCACGTAACCAGCGCTGGAAGGATTATTCTGCATGAGTTGCTCGCTTTATGTTACCTCACGGTTTTGGCTAGTAGGGCCGCTCTTAGACAAGGGAGAGAGGTAATGGGCTCTTGTTGGAGCCTCATAATTAAATGGGCGTACAGGTCAGGGAGGTTAAAACTGAATATTGACTCCATTCTTTCGTATTATCTTCTCTACTTGTCCAAAATTCTTCCCTTCCCTATCCAAAACCGTGGAAATGGCTGTAAAACAAGTGTGTATCAATTCTCGCTTAAAACGCATGGCTGTGAATGTGACAGTGGAAAATTGTGTGCTGATAGTGAACTATGTTCAGTGTTGTGTAGTAAATTTGCTGTGTCACACTTTTAAGTACTAAAATAGGTAAAATAGGGCCTTACAACCATATTTAAAATGTTTCTGAGGCTAGCCTGTGTTAGAATAGATCCTTAAATGTTTTTGGCAACATACTGGTAAATGGTAGTCATTTGGGTGCGAGGACTTGCGCCTCATTTTTGAGGCTGTGAGACCTCTGAAGTTTCTGGTGCTGAGTTTGTGGAAGAAATTGTCAGGTGAATTAGTGCTTTTTGCTTGTAGATACTTTTCATTTTGGTAGACCTGTGAAGAGATTTATTTTCAGTATCCCTTAGCAACAGAGATACTTCTTTGTAGATACAGCTATTTGAATGAAGGATGTGTTGGTATGACAGATTTGAAAGCAGATAAAGAAACAGTTTTGATGACTATTTAAGGAAATCAATATGCTATAATGTAAAATAAAAAAAAATTGTGCATTATAGGAAACATACCTTTGTGGAAAATAATAAAAGAGAGCTCACCAGCTGTCGCTATCACTTTTGCTAAAATAAGTCACTCACTAACTACTGTAAATTTGTTGTCTCTGTGGCTGGCAAGCAGATGTAAACTTGCTGCAAAGTTATCATAGTGGGAAGGAGTTCTCTGGCAAAACTACAGATAGGTTGAAACTCACAGCTTGAAACACAAGGACTCTGCATCTCTCTGCAACATATGTGAAAAGAGAATTTACATGGTGTTCAGAAAAATGGAGCTTGTTTCTTGTTTGCTTCTATTTAGTATTGGTATGTGGTATGTCAGTCTTAAAAATTGTTTGCCTGATAATGGTGGATGTCATACACGATGTGTGTTGTAGTGTTTCTAGAAACACATTTTACTTGTTGTATTCCAAGGTCTTATTTGCCCAAATTTTTACAGTGCCTTCTTTGAGTGGTTTACTATTCCACTATTCTCTCTGTGGTGCATACTTGCAAGTTAAAGTAATCCTGGGTAAAGTCCTCCCTTTCCTCCCCTCTTCTCCCCTTGTAATAAGAGCGAGCATATCCAAAGTGTTGACCAGGAAAGACATTTGAAGCTGTTGGCCTTTGCTCTTTGTGACTGCATTGCTCTGAACCACTTTATTTTATGAATTTGCCAGCATTTTTCTCATGACCATGTTTATACTTCGTGTTGTGGTCTCTTGCACACCAAACGTTTGTAGCAAATTGATGTTTGAGTAACCTGCAAGTGAAAACCCGCTGGGCTGGTTACTCTATGAACAGATGGGTCTGGCTGTGTAATATATCTTGTCCTGTTCACTGAATACACAATTTGGCTTCCCTCTTACACACTTTGCTTTGGGGTCTGTGTGTGTGTATGTTTTACCTTGAGCAGCAGAGTTGAATTCCTTGGGTGTAAGCACTAAAGCTGGGACAGCTGTTCCAAGTTCACAACCATTGCCAAAAGGCATTCTAGGAACATTGAGATAGCTAAGTAAGAGCAGGAAAAAACTGACTTCATATGCATGTGAATAGGTGTAATTGACAGATCAAGGTTTCAGGGTAAAGTCTTATAATAATTTGGCAGTAGGGGTATTTTTTACTTGGTCGTAAATTAAAAAAGTAGAATAGAAGCTCTACTGCTGAAGAGATTCGTGCCAGAATTGATAGTGCCAATTTGAGTTAATTTCCTAATTCCCAGACTATTTTGCATGTTCCTAAATTTCTTGCTTGGGCACCTTGACAGTAGCAGTAACCCAATAAACTCCAAAGGTTGTCAGCAGTGGCAATGATCACGTGCATGGAACTGCTTTTATACTCCTCCTGCTTTTTTCCCCAAAACTAAGATTTCAGCTTAATGCCTGTGAGCAAGTTCCCCATTCTGCCCTCCTTGTTTCAGTTGTTCCCTTATGTCATAACCTTGAAGTGCAAGTTCTGTGTTGTCTGACTTGCTGAAGCTGTTCAGGTGTCACGTCACCTTTTTACCTGTGCTTGTGAACGAGGAAGCTCTGCAATACAGTACTTCATGCCTGTTTATATGCCATGCTTTGCAAACTGAAGATGCTCAGAATAGTAGAAAGTTGACAAATTACAAATTTTTTTCATTTATTTAACTTGAAACTTGTTTTTGAATTTTGGAAGCCTTTATAAAAAATCATCTGAGAGCATAAAGTCTGGATGGAACAATGCTCATTTAAATTGCTCATTAAATAAGAGGGTTGTTAACAGATAATTTTTTTTTTTCTGCTGGGAAATGTGCTCTGCTTTAAAAACAGAGAAACTGGAAAGTGTTATTTGTTGAGATCGTAATTATACTTAATGAACTGATATTTTTTATTACTGGGGAAGGGAGTTGATGAAGTAATTCATAGGCTTCATGCATAATAGAATTCTAGACAAAGCTGTTAAAATGGTTACGAATCTGTTTACATCTGGAGTAAGTACCCTTATCAGTTTGTATTATGTAGTAAGTAGTCTTGAGTGTATATTCCTGGAAATGAATGTAAAGAGCAGAATTTATAACTTCATAGTGAGTACTAGCAGTTATTTTTAATAACTTGCAGAGAGTTTAGTCAGGTATTTTCCCCTTGAACTTTCTAGACATTTAGCTCTTTTGTTTGTTAAGCATTTTCCTTAGGCTTTCTAGTTACAGGAATAGACTGTGCTTACTTTGTGAGGCTAAGGAGGAGTAGTAAATGAAAAAGTGAATTCAAATTGGTCCTCAAGCACAGACCCTTTGATAAAAATAACCTTTGCTGTTGTTTTTTCTCCTTATTTTTGGTATATTTTAATAAATTTCTCTAAAAAGCTCAGAGGAGATGAAGTACTCAAATGTGTATTTTGCATGTTCATACTGCAATAAGTACAACAAAGAAATGTTTCCTAATTGAAATAGTAAAAATGGCTTTTCACTTCAGTGCTTTGTTTAAATTCCAGATAGAGCTGCTGGGGTGGTTTAATGTTTTGACATCCTGCCAGTTTTAATTCAAGTATTTGTTTTCCTGAAAGATAAGTCTGTGTTTGAGTTCCTTCTACTTTTATCTTCAAATTAATGTTCTCTGCCAGATTTCTTGGATTTTGATGTGTTATCTGCAGATTTTGATCATCTGCAGCTTTTTCCCCTGAGTTTTCCGCTTTTAATTTGTCTCATGTATATGATGGGAAAAAAATTCAGTTCTCCATATGCTTCCAAACACATTCATTTTCTGATTTCGAAAGCCTCATCTGCACATTTCCAGAGTATATCTAGGAAAGAAAACTGAAGATTCCTTTAACTGTTATTTGACTTTTCGCTTCTAGTCTTGCAGATAACCTTAAGTTACTATTAATCTTACAGACTTGGCAGTTTTCATCTGTTTTGTGCTGAGACATGAATATTCTTTTAACTTAGGCAGTAAAGCTTCTAAGACACTGCAGGAGACCTAACAATCTGTGCACTGGGTACTTATGTCATTACCACAATTAGAAAAATCTCAGTTTTTATTCCTAAAAATTTTTAAAGAATGGGTTTTTTTCTTTAGATGGATTATTTTTAATAAATTTGATCTATGAACTCGATGAACTGACCTCATCTCTGTGGTTATATAACACATTTAAGATAACTCACCTTCTCTACAGTCTGTTTGCTGAAAGCCTTTCAGTAAACACTACAGGTGATTTTTTTTTTTTGATAATGTTAAAAATCTCACATGAACCCAATTTCTTCTTTTCCTCATAAAATACCTACCACGAGTCTTGTTTTCAACTTGATACAAGTATTGAACAATAAATTTCCCTCTGGACTCTCCTGCCAGAAACTTGTCTACCATTTGCAGACCCTGATGAAATACACATAATTTTGGTAGATGTCCTTGTCAATGTTTCAACTAGGTTTTACAGCTGGAGAGAAGAATATTCAAGTGAGGGCAACTTGCTGTGCATTCTGAACTGCTTAATTTAATAAATGCTTTGCTTTTGGTGCCCTTTGTGCATCTTCACTACCTTTTGAATTTTTAAAAATCTCTTTTAGTTAGAATATCTGTTTTTATTAAAAAGCAGGAACAGGCTATTAACAGTCTTGTTTATTAACATCAGAGGTTCACAGGTCTCTGGAAAGATTTATATAGTTATTTCATCCTTTGAAAATTACCAGGATGGCCATCAGTAATGGTTGGAAGACCTGTTTTTAAAAAAATGAGGTGGCTTCTGTGTGGTCCAGCAAAGGATGTCAGCCATGGGCAAGATCCAGATGTAGATCACAGATCAGTCCTTCCTCACCTTGCTGCCTTAACTCTGTTGCTTGAGAGGATCCAGAGCAAGAAACAGAGCAGGTCTGTTGTCAGTGCTCCTGGTCTTGAAGTTTAAATAGCTGTACTTACTGCATCTGTCAGTTTATCACTCTGCTACTGTGATGTCTCTTCCTTAATGGAAGCACTCAAGATTCGTAAATGCTCGTTAGTCAAAAGGAACAACAAAAGTCAGAGGGTCTGCAAACAATCAGAAAGTTTCGTTAGTGCATTGCACACTTGGCATGGAAGTTGCTATGTTAGTCCATACAAGTGCATGGCAGTGGGTTTTGGATAAGGGGATAGGGTGAAAGGGAAGAGAGAAAGAAAGAAAAAGAGATCACTAGTCCTTGTTCCAGCATCAGGACAGCTGATGAGATATCCAGGGTCCTGGGGGCACTCCTGGACTTTCTGGGAGTACTTTTTAATGGCTAGGTTTCCTCACCAAGAAGGCAGGTTTCTTGTTTTCTGAGCAAATTACCCATCATGTGCAGTCCATTCTTTCAGACCTTTCTGGAAATGGTCTGGAGAGCTTCAGGGGTTTTGGATAGTCTTGATCCCTCTCTACAGTCTGTGTCCACAGCTTGGTCTCATTTCTGTTCTCGCACTGTACTGTGTTGTGCTTCCCTCTTGGAACTAGACCAAGGATGTTTGTCCTGGAGGAGTGCTGCCCTACCTCTTCATGGCCCTTTCTCCAGCCAGTCTTGTTCTTTCTCATGTTAGTACTGACAATCCCTGGTTGACTCCACAGCCATCCAGTTATCACTGTTTGAGACGTACACATTAGCCTCTTATCTTCTGGCATTCTACAGTTACATGTACCAAGAGGAGTGCCCGGCCTTTTTTTGTTTGTGGTGACCAAAGGCTTGTCACTTCTAACAGAGTACAGTGGATATGTTCCTCTTTAGCTGGTCTTTTCTTCACTCCTTTGAAGCTGGAAAATTGTTAGTAGGGAGAGTAAGGAATAGGAACCACCAGGGGTCTCCACAAGATTTCACAAGTAGTGGTCCTATGCCTGTGTTGTGTTTTGGAGAGCTCTGTAGGATTTTTTCCTTGATCTCAGGGGCTTTACTGTGTCTTTAAAGAAATTTTAATACAGACCTTAAAAATCTGTGGTGGCTGCTGTTGTTGAGAAGATGCTTGTAGTTAAACTGAGGATAGTGATGCTTTTTCACATTCCAGTTTGACCATCCTGAATTGTATTGAACTTGAACAGAATTGCCTGAATGATTCTCAACTCAGGTGTGACCCTGCGCCTAGGAATCTGTGCACATAGTTAGGGACTGCTCAGTGCATTTTCCTGATAAGCTGAAGAAAAGTAGCATGATTAACAAGATTTCTGGCCATTCTGGTGATGTGTAAAAGCTCTGCTCCATTGTATAACCCTAAGATGACTTCAACACAAGTCTGCATTAAAAAGGAGTAAAAGCCTTTAAAAACTGTAAAGAGACATTCTTGTAGTGTCTTTTTATCAAAAATTGATAAAATCAAATCAGAAAATGACCTAAGATTCAACAAACAGAAGTTACATTGTCTGCAATGGAAACTGCAGTCATAGTTCCTGCCCTTCAAAAGAGGGGGATGGGTTTTACCTTTGAGTTGTCTTAATGAGTTGCAATGGTATTTCTCATCTGAATGTGATCACGGAAGGGACACCAGAGATTTTTTTTCTTGTCAAGGGAACTCTTAATCTTTTCTTTCCTGGACTGAATATTTGCAGCTATTGGTACTGACCCATTAGTTTGGAAACTAGTACTGTATCTTACATGCATTTAGGCTTGCTCCAAAGCAGCAGCCATGGACACAGTTGTTTACTGTGATTAGACTAAGGATCAGTACCTGCCTGTGAAGCTACTTGCTTTCATACTTAGTTCAGGCTAAGGGATTATGTTGTTAGCTCTCTCTCTTTCTCTCTCTCTTTCTCTTTCTCTCTCTCTTTCTCTCTCTCTCTTTCTCTTTCTTTCTCTCTCTCTCTCTTTCTCTCTCTTTCTCTCTCTCTCTCTTTCTCTCTCTTTCTCTCTTTCTCTTTCTCTCTCTTTCTCTCTCTCTTTCTCTCTCTCTTTCTCTCTCTCTTTCTCTCTCCTTCATTTTAAATTGTTGACTGAACACCCCTCCAAGACTTTACCACTCATGGAGCTGCTTGTTACTGTACCAGTGCAGGAGACTATTCTTCAACTCTGATAGCAGAGGTTTTTTTTTCCCTAGTGTATCAACAAATGAGTTCGTTTAGTAAGTTTAAATTGGAGTTTTCAGCTAATCCAGCCAGTTTGGTTGCAGGCTATTAAAGTATTCCCACTAGTAACTTGGTGAATGTGAAATGCCATTAAAAAGTATTCACGAGTGACTGGGTGTGAAAGAAGCAGTGCCTTCCATCAGGTAGGCTGATATCTTTGTGCCAGTGGGTATAATTCTTCAGCTGTCACAATATGGGTAGCCATAATCTTTCTGGTTATAACATTTTAGGGAGTGTAGATGCAGTGGTTTTGAATACTTTATACAAACTAAAGTCAATGCCCTTAATGTTTGTCATCATATGACCAGAAGCATGAGTTCGGTATTCATCCAGTAATTAGGCTCTTAGGTTTTAGCTGGTTTTTTGTTGGCTTCCTTTTTTGTTTTTGTTTTTATTTTTTCTAAAGCAGAGAAGATAAAAAAGTATTATCAAAATGAGTATTTATTATAGGTTCTGCTTTTGTGAAGATCAGGTCTATAGTGATGATATTCTATACTGATATTTGTCATAAAAATGAAGACGTTTTTCAGGCTGATGTTATATTAAGTGTTTTTAACTAAGATTGTTAAGATTCAGTGAAACATAAATATGAATACTGAGAGGTTTTGTTGCAGTTCTAAAGCTAAGATTGTGCTTACAAGTGTTGTCTTTTCCTGTGGTTTTGTCTGTGTTGTTCCATTCGTATTTAAGTAGGTCTCTTTCCTCCATGAGTGTCAGTTTTATTTTGGAAGTAGCTGTGAATGAAACGAGTCTAAGCTTTACCTATGGATATTTTTGGAAACTGACTTTCATCTTCTATTTCAAGACAACATAGGAATCTACTGCATAAACTCAAATAGTTGACTGGTTTTTTTCAGTCAAATAGCTTCATTTAACTGTCAGTGCTTCTTCATAACTTTGTTTTTCCAAAGATGAGCTAAATATTGACCAAGATCCTTTCCTGAGGATCAAAGAAAGATTTGGGTTGAAAGGGACCTTAAAGATCATTTAGTTGCAACCCTACTGCTATGGATACCTTCTACTAGTTGTGTTGCTCAAAGCCCCATCCAACCTGGTCTCAAACACTTCCTGGAATGGGGCATCTACAGTTTCTCTGGACAAGCTGTCCCGGTGCATCACCACCCTCACAGTAAAGAAAAAAAAGTTTTTGATGGGTTTTTTTGGGTGCTGCAGAGAATAATCTTCCTATGTATTTCTGTAAAGATTGACATAAGCATTCCCTAAATTTTAAGTTTGAATTATTGAATATCCTTAATGAAGCTTAGCTTGAAGTGTTAAGATTTTTTTTGTGCCTTTTTGTGAAGAAATAATCTGCTAGTGGTCTAAAAGATAGTGAGAAATTCCTCACAATTCATTCACCCGTTTTCCAAACCCAGAGTTTGAAAGATGAGTGATATTCTCATCATGCTTAAATATTTTCATGTTGCAGACAGAATAAATAAATGAAAGCTAGATAATGCTGAGTCTGTGGTAAAAATGGAAATGTAATTTTTGTGCTGGTGAGACTAAAGAAAGAGTGGCTGCAGCATGGCCTTTGGTTTAGAACTATTGTAAAATTCTTATAATTCCTGAGTTTAAAATTTCTTTTTGAAGGGCAGGTATATTTAAAAACTAAAAAAGATGCAGTATTTTAAATTAAGTTAATATGGGAGCTTTAGAATTCAGTGATAAAAGCTTAATTCAGCTGTCATTTTTTGGGCAGGTGTTCTGGCATAGACCCCCATACATTTATGGATACATGTTAGAATTTTGATTTAAGAATGGGTGTCAGAAGTGTCTCTGTCATATTATTTGTCTTTTCTTAAAATATGCAGTAGTTGGATACTTAAAAACAAGATTTTATATATATATCATGTCTGACTATTTTATAACAAATAGTTATTTTTGAAAGTACTTAACAGTGAAATAATTTTAAATTCTAGATTATTTTCAAAATTTTTCATCAAATTACTCTTTGGTTCCTGTCACCACATTTTCTCTACTGTAGAACATATTCTTATGTGTAAAGCTTGTATTGATAATTTTAATTACATCTTTTACTTCATGGGTGCATAGCATTCTCACTAAGTGCTGTACTCTAGTAGGGTTTGTTGGAAGATGTATTAGAGTTAGACAAGAGATGACTGCCTTTTAGCTTAGTTGTTAGTACTGAACAGAAAAATTGCATTTTACACTGATTTTTAATCAATCAGGATTCTTAATCTGAAAAAGAGCTCTTTTGTTAAGATCATTGTGTTTTGTAATTGGTTTGTGGTTTTTTGTGTTGATTGTGTTTGCTGGGTTCTTCGTTGTTGGGTTTTTTTAGTTGTTTTTGACTTCGAACTATTTAAAGCAAATTTGTAATCTGAAATCTGGAAGAGTACTTAAAAAATTTCATTCTACCCCCTTCTGTGGAAATAAAAAAACTTAGCTCCCTTTTTTGTTTTTCCTTTGAGATACAGAAAAGTGTTTTTATGGGATAAGAGAGCGCATTCTGGAGATTTACTGATTGCTTGGATTAGCTGTCAGCAAATGTCTTGTAAATCTGCATTTTTACTAGCCTATTTTGTCTTTTCTATAGACATGTCTATGCACTGGAAGTGGTTCCCTCAGCTGACTCGCTTCTCTGCTTGACCTTTTAATTGTAGAGCTTGAAAGATAAGCAGGATGTCTGACGTTGGAGAGCAGAAAAATGCCTGTGGTACTAAACTGCAGAGAACTGCACAGCCTTACATGCTTTATCTGCTATTAATTGTAGCTGTTTGTCCACTGTTCTCCTTTACCAATGTACTTCCTGCCTGCACTGTATTTAATTAGATTTTCCACAATATGCTGTGCCCGTGTGCTTATTACTTTCTTTGCTCTCTCTAGTCATAACAGGTAAGAGATCCTGCTTTAGCTCTCTGTTCTTCAGTTTGATTATATTTGTTCTCTATTGCTGCTACCTTTTTGTAATTTGTAGTATTGTCACCATAAAAAATTTGCCCCAAAGCATGAAATACTCTTGTTTTATTTTGATACAGATTCCTTAGTGTTTTTTGAATATTCAGATTGGAAATAACTTTTTTTTGTGTATGCATACAGGTTATAAAGCAGCTAAATGGAGTCTGAGCAGCTGTTTCATAGAGGCTACTATCGAAACAGTTACAACAGCATAACTAGTGCGAGCAGCGATGAGGAGCTTTTAGATGGAGCAGGTGTAATTATGGATTTTCAGACCTCTGAAGATGACAATCTCTTGGATGGTGATGCATCCATTGGTAAGTTAATTTCAGCTTTAAAGTTTCTATGGGTTGTATTTTTATGTGTCATGGGGTTTTTTTGTTGGTTTTTATTTTGTTTTTGGTTTTATATGACCAAAATATGATCCTTTTCTGTTAAGCTAATCTGTCCTTCAGAGAGAGGCTTTAAACATGAAAGAGGCTGAACATTCTTCTGTGTGCTTGCCTAACAATTACATTGTGTGGGATGACTTCTGATACAAGGCAGATATTAACATGCTGCTGACAAATGTAAAACTTGCTGTCAAGTAGAAAGGTTGGTATTCTGCAGGTACCTGGTCTTCTCTGCAGTGGGGTTTTGGAAATCTCAATGTCTCCAATGTTTCTTTGATGCAAAAATTAACAGGCTGTTTAAATGATTACTTCTAGAGATAAATTTGTTTTGCTTCATTCAGCTTCACCTCTGTAAAACAGAGGCAAAAGCCAAAAGTAGAGGTGTTGTTAGAAGCAACAGAAAGCACACTATGAGCTGAATTTTTGACTAGATGAAAAGTTGTAAAGAAAACTTTCTACAGTAAACACTATAAAAGCACTGAAGTAATACAAAGAAGAAAGAACTGGGAAGCTCCTTTTTTATTTTTTTTTAGTTTAAGAAAACACTTCAGGTAGTGAAAGTATTAACATTCATTTAGCAATAGTCGAAGAGGTAAAGAGGTGAACTGAAGGAGAGAAAGAAAGTAATTTCTGTTAAAGATACTAAACTTGGTTAAATGTATGCTCTGGTCACTTCCTCTCCCTTTATTTAAAATCAAACTCTCCTTCCTGTTTTTTTTGCTTTTTTACTGTCTTTTCCTCTTTTCTTCTCCCATTAGCATTCAGTTGTTTTCTTTCCCTGCAGTGTCTCTTCCTCCATATGTTTTGCCTTTGCTGCACTTAGCAGTTGGATGTTGGCACTGTACTAGATGGTTGTGCCATTTCATTATAAGCATCCTTCTCACCTGTATTCCTTCTGTCTAATTAGATGTGTCTTGAATGTGCAGTTGCTTAACTTGTATACCAATACAGGTATCACAAGCCAGCACACCTTCAATCTACGTATTCCTTCTGGCACATTACTTGGAGAACAACAGCATGCTAAAGTCCAGTGCTTAAGAGTTGGGAAATTATGAGGTGAACAGCTGGCTTCTGTATATAATTCTTTGTTCTAAGTATCTGTCACTTTTAATAAAGTGAGTGCCTTGCTTGTCTAACATAGTATTTATAGCCTGTACTGAAAGTCTGAAGTTACTCTGGTTATTGTTCGTATAAATAATTTCCATTACTTCAAGCATGAAGGAGAAATGAGTTTACAGTAAAATAAATCATTTCAGATTCAGTGTTCTGCCCTTTACTTCTTGTGAAATCGGATCCATAAATTGAGTCCAAACAGATGAGGTGGTTGTTTTGTTTGCATTGTCAAAATCAGTGCTAATTGCTGCACATGCCAGCAGCTCCTATCTTGTTCTAACACAGAATGTGGGTTGGTACATAAATATGAATGTATTTTTTTTCCTGGAACTTTAATTTTTTGCTAATGACTTATCCAGTTCCGGACTCCCTGTAAGAGGCAGCAATAGTGATAAACGCTATTATTTTAGGTAAGTGACTGGTGATTTATATGTCTCCATACATGGAAAACCTTTTATTGTACAGCAAATCATAATAAATATCTTCGTAGCAGATCAGAATCTGATTTTAGTTTTCTTTTTAGGGTGGTAAGAACATACTTTGGAAAATGCTACACATAAACTTCCATTCAGGAGGTAAACATGTTGTGTTTGTCATTCTTTAGGTGTTCCAGTTGAGTCAGGTGATTTTTTTTCTGTGTTTTTAAAACAGCGAGTCTCATTGACAAGACAAAACAAGGGCTTTTTTGCATGTGCCCATTTTGTAATTCTTTCTTACTTAGCATCAAATGTTTGGGTTTTTTTGTACTATTATTATTATTATTATTATTACTATTATTTAAGTGCTCTTATCCTTTAGCCAAATTTTTGTTCTGTTAAGTCTAAGTACAGATGGATTCAATATGGACGATATGGAATGTTCCTCACCTCGTGAAGAAGAGTAGGACCATCTCAGTAGCTGGAAGATTACATGCTTCTCAGCACTGCAGGCCCTCCAGAGCATGATGTGAATGCAGAGGCCTCAGGTCTACCTCTAGCTCTGTGCTTTAGCAGGTGAACCCTGCCAAAATCAGGACCCCTATTTAAAAATAAGGTGTGGTTTAAGTCTGTGGGACTTGAAGAATTTATAAGCCTGGTATCGTAGCAACATTAGCAAAATGGCAACAGTGTATCTGTAGTTCAAATGATTGTGGAAATAATGTAGATAAATTGAAAGCTGCATAGCTGCAGATGCAAGCTTGTACATGTGGAGGCTTGGATGCCTGTATCAAAGCCCTGCCTTGAAGGGATGCTGCCTGTCATCCTGGAGGTCTCTGTAATTTTACTCAGAATTGAGGGCTGTTTATGTGGTAAGAGAGAACGCATCAGTTTTGAGTGGTTTTTTATTTAAGTGTAGAGCAAGTTCAGTAGGAAGTGGATTTTTCTACTGTTGTCAGACTACAATTTTTTCAAGGGACTTCCTGAAATTAGATGATTAAACCTTATTTGCAGTAAAAATGGTTTGCAAACAAATGACCTCACTGGTGTTTGTATCTCAAGGTACTTTGATCTGTCTGTGGGAATCCGAGTCCTGAATGAGCTTGCATTCTTCTCTCGGTAGCTATAGAGATTCCTGCTTCAGTTGAAGGAGCTTGGTTGCTTATATTGTGAGTTCAGTGTGGAGACAGTTTACAATTTGACATATGGTGTTAAGATAAAATTGGCAGTACTTAACCTTAGTATGACAACCTGTAAACTGGTAATTCAAAAGCTGCTGCTACAGCCGCTACTCTCCTCCTTGCTACTATCTCATTGTCACTGAAAAATAAAAGAATATGCCAGCAGGCCATAGTGTAAAACTCTGCCATTTCTCCTAAAACCTCCTTAACCATGATTTGGAGTCCCTTGCTGAAAGAGAGAGACCTAAACAATCCATTTTTGGTGCCTTAAATACCAACACTAAAAATCTTATAATAGTGAACTAATATTATGGCATTATTTGAGGAACAGAATGCAGCTTTCAGCAAGTGCAGGTGGTTCAGTATAATCAAGACATTTGTAGCACGGGGGGGATAATTTTTTGACCAAGAGCTGATTATCTTTTCCAACAACATGTGGATGTTGTTTCACATGTATGCTTGTTTCTATTTAGCTATTGCTCTTTAGAAATAAGAATTCAAAGAAAAGAAAAAAAAATAGCTTACTGTTCATGTTGTATTCTTTATGTGTGGAAATTGCCTCAGTGGATTCTTCCTATTGTTCACAGCTGATATGAAGAAGAGCCTTTCAAGTCATTTTGCACCATTGGCATTGTTTTTATTATCCCTCCATGTGTTATAAAACTGACTTGACTGAACAGTCATTATGATAGTTTGACATATCACTTTCCTAAGTTACGTACAACATATTTTCCAAGTTAGCAATATTTGCATTGAAGAGCTCATTGCCATTCTTAAGTAAGGAGCATATTCACCCCTAAATGGTACCATACAGATCAAAGCATGAGATACCACGACTTGCTGTGATCACAAGGGCAAGCATGAAGCACAGCTAATTTATGGAATGAAATGAAATTAAATTGTTAGTAACTGGTTATAATTTACTTTTTTTCTGTTGCATTGTAGATAGGCTGCAGACATTTTGCCTGTGTTTCATACTGCTAATGCAGCTAACCACAGGTTATCTGATAGTATCAAACCATGATTTCTTCTACTTTTTTTATTAGTAATGCATGGAGTTGATTTTGCCCACCTCTCTGGAACAGAAATTGTTATACATTATGTTTATGTGGGTAACTAGGCTAATTAAGAAGGTTCTTCTTCAAGGATTTAAAAATTATTGTCAACACCCCTTCTCTCTCTCCCCCCTGCCTCCCCCCCTCCCCAACTGACTGGAAGAATCTTAGTTTAAGGAAAAAAATGTTTTATCTTAGTTATGAGATGTAATTATTGAATGAGTGAATTTCAGTGAGTATCTGTTTATTATGCTAGTGATTTCCTAAACTCTGGTGTTTGTTTGTTTGGGTTTTTATTGTAGTTTTATTGTCCAAAATGTAAATTCATGTGATATTGTTGTAGTTGAACAGCCTGTAATGGTATTATAGTGTTAGTTTAGGCATTAGGCTTTCTGAGGGAGGGAAATTACAGCAGTGTGTACTTACAGTTTTAGTAACCAAATAGTTTCTTGTTCTCTTAAATGTTTGAAAAAGCAGATAATTATCATTTCAACATCTCATAAATACCATGGTCAGCTCTTTGAGGACTTGTTTGTCAACCTTACTAACAGTCCTTGAATGGTCTCACCAGTCCTTCCTGCCAAAGATTTATTTAGCACATGAGCCTGATGCTCTGGAAGAAGTTGAATTGCAGTACTAATAATCCATTCTTTCCATCCTTCTGGTATTATATAATTTTGTTTGCCTCCTTCTGCAGCTCTCCTGAAGTGCTTAAAGCACATTGGCTTTGTCAACAGATGCTGCTGAGGAAGTTGTTCCCAACTTGATGGCGTGGTGTAGTGTTAGTATATGTATGTCCCTCTCCCAGACAAATGGTATGAGTAGTGTAACCTGAAGGAATGAAAACAGAGGAAGTGTGATGGCATATATGTAGAAAGATGAGTCTGAAATGTAAAATATGTCTATAAAACCTTTCGGAACTAAATAGACAATTTTTTTCTACAGATTTAATAATGTTTCATTTATTCATTTTAGTTTTGATTTGTTCTCTCAAGTCAGCCAAAGAAGGCAGATATTACTTCACACAAATTGATGTCGGGCTGTACTTTTGTTTTCTGCCTTTGAGAATATTCTTGCTTACCAGCATTTTAAAGTGAAAGCTTTTCATTTGCTTGGATTAAATAGAAAGATTATTCTGAAAGAGGATATCATGATGTCTCTGAAACATGAGAACAGCTATACTGAGTCAAACCACAAATTTACCTAGCTTAGCATCCTGTCTCTGGCAGGGGTTAGAAGTCAATGCTTAAGGAAGAGTAAGAACAAGGTAAGAGATAGGCACCACAGTACTTGTACAGCAGTTTTTGTCTACCTGATGGCCCCTCTCATCTAAGTGGTGGATTTTAATTTTAGTTTTTGTCAATGTATTTTTCTTGAACTGAGCTTTTCTCACAAATACAATTCTTTAGCACCCAAACCATCCCTTGCAAGTTCTCATAGCTTAGCTACATTATATGTAAAGGACCACCTTCTTTTCTTTATTTTGAACCTAAATCCAGGTGTAAATACTGCTGAGAACAGATATAAGTGCCAGTCTTACTTAGTTTAACACTGGCCCACGTGTTAGCATGGACTGACACGTGGATCTCCTTGTCACTTACCCTTGTAGGGCATAAATGCTTAAGCTCTCTTCGGTGTTTTTTAGTTTTCATCTACAGTCGCAACTGCAGAAAATATTTCTGCTGATACAAAAAGTTTTAGGGGGTATTATTAGCTTATTGAAGTGAAACTGCTGTTGATAGGAAAAGGTTTGATATGAAACTAGGACAGGGTGACCTGAAACTAGGATGACTTGATTGTTGTCCAAATACACATACCCTGATAAGCCTATCATGCAGTGGCCATACGCATGTAGAAACTAACAAGGATTAGCACATGAATTACGTGGTGCTGTCACAATTATTAGAACAGATGGTGAAAATTTTATTTCCATTGCTACTTATTTTTTCTTCTCCTCAGTAATGTCTTTTTCAGGTTGAGGTCTTCTTGTTTGCTTGATTTGACCTTGTAGCTATCCCATCCTTTGCATCTTCTTCACTGCCCCTTTCTGAACTCTTTCTAATATCTCTAATTTAAGGGAGGGGTAAGAACTTCACATAGCGTTTGAAGGATGGGCATGTCCTAGAAATGGAGTGAGTTTATTCTGAGCACTACTAAGTACTGAGCCCATAGTTTAATGGAATTCAAATATGCCTAGCGTAATGTAGTATTATCTGTTAACAACATACAGAATTGCTGTTGACACTGTGTTCACAAAGTTTATTTATTTATGAAGAAGAGGTAATGTTCTCAGAGCTAGAAGGTAAGCTTAACATATATATATGTATGTATATGTATACATATATATGGTGTTGTGGTTTAGGAGTGGTAGTCCCCATTTTAGTTCTCCACTGAGACCTTCCAAACCATACTGCTTGTTCCACCTTCCCCCATTCCTGCCATCCCTGTGGGTGGATGAAGAGGAGAATTGGAGGAACAAAAGGCAAAAATCACAGTTTGAGATAAGAATAATTTAGTGGAAATAGCAATTAGATAAGAAAATGAACAGTAACGGCAACAATAGTAATAACAAATGTGTATGAAAAAAGAGACTGAGTCACATGCAAAAATTCTCACCTCAGAGCCTGACCCAACTGAACCCTACTGTAGCCATGTTTTCCCAACTGGAAAGGAATACCCTTCTTGGAAATTAGAGAGAGTCCCATTTCCCTGCCCCGGCAATGACATGAGGTGCTGTGCAGTAACAGAATGTCTCAGTCGTGGCCCTCCGCTGAGCCAGGCCAGAAGCAGGACAGTGCAGGGAGGAATATGCCCTGGTGCTAGAATTTTATCCCCTCCAATATGCTTCGAACACCAAGTTGGAAATAGTGGTCAACAGTAAACAACCCTAAAACAGAATAAGGGCAGTGGAGTAGGTAAGACCTATATCCTTGTATGCATCTTGGTATGAGGAAAAACAGAACAATCTCCGCAGTAGAATTTTGGCTAGTCTGAGAAAGGGGAGAAGTGAACTTCAGGGAAGGATGCTGAATCTTCCTGTTGTTGCATTGTAACTACAGCTTTAGCAAATTGGAGTGTGAGAACACATATGCAAAGGTGGAAATGCAGCAGTACTTATTTTCTTAGTAAAAGCCTACCCTGTAAACAGAAAGTACAGAAAAAATATATAGAAAGTAGTTAAGAGGCTCTTAGAGAATCAGAGCAACTTGTTTGCAGAAAATAGCTTGCTTTTCTTGCAAGTCCTCCTCACATGATTAATACAGAGAAGTAGATATTTGTAATGTCAGTGTAAAACAGATCAATTAAAAAAAAAACAAACCACCAAAACCAAACCAAAACTCAAACAACCAGCCAAAAAAAAAACCCCAAAAAACAAGAAAGGAAATAAAAACCCAAACAAAGCAAAACCCCGAAGACTAAAAAGACTAACACACGCCTCTCACACCTTGTAGCTATATGTAGTCTGTTGATGTCAAGTGTTTTCTTCCAGCCTTGTTGGGTTACACATTAAGTAGCGTTACAGGCAGGCTCAGAAAGAAATGGGAAGAAAATGGAGAGACTAGTCTTGCTTTCAGTGTTTTGGGCCAAGATGTCAAACCAGTCTTCAGGGACAAAACTTCTTTTTTTTTCCCCCCTGGTTTATTTTTGGTCTTAGGTGTTAATGCTGCATCATTATTTTATTATTTCCCCTTTTAAAAGTCGATTTTTTCTTCTGTCCTGAAGTTTTACATGGCAGTGGGAAACCTTTACTGCTGTTTCTCTGATTGTCAGTGAAGGTTCAACTTCCCTGAGGGGAAGTCAGTCTCAGAATTGATTACACAACATGCTTGTGGCTATGTGACCTGTTCTACTGCATTCTGTTTGCTGGTTGGGTTTGACTTCAGTTACCACCTTCTGTGTCTGGACAGTGAATAAAAGCACCATTGGAAGTTATACAAAACTCTGGGAGTATAGTACAAAAACCTGTGGTTGGCCAGTAAAAAGTGAGTTTATTAGGTGAGAACCTGAACTAAAGTGTTCTCTGGTGGGTGAAATGATTGCGAGCAAAATTAAGTGACAAATTGTGGGAAACATGCGATGATGAGAAAAGAAACTCTGATTAAGAAGCTATTTTTTTCTGTATAGTAAAATGCAAATAGGAGAAAATCTTACTGTGTATTACTGCTGTGCACTTTCTTCTATTTTTTTTTTTTTTTTACTTCTGTGTTGCTTAAACCCCATCTTCCTTAAACTACTCAACAGCATATGCTATAAATTTGTTTTCTTCTGCTTTTACAATATATTTGGTCTAAATTTTTTTGTATTGTTACATGTCTGCCTTATTGAGGCTTTTGATGAGGTGGTGAAGGTAACCAGAGTCTTCTATATATAGCCTGATACACTGATCAAGGACAGAATTCTATATACTATCAATGAAGGAATGAAGTTCAAAACTCTAGTTTACAATGCTTCTAAAATAATTTATCCTTGTTTTTTACTGTGTATCAATTTGAAGCTGTGTATAACTGTATTTTTTTTCTCTTTTCCCTTCCTCCCCATTTTCTGTGGCTGCATCTTTGTTATATCATCCTAGACCATGGCTGGGAATTAGAACTGAGAGAACGATGCTTGTCCTTTTATCATCTTTCATATTCTCACAGCAGGCTCTGTGTGACCCATATGAGAAAGTTGTATGGTTTTATGCAGAATGAACAAAGTCAGGCTGAAAGGGCTGCAAGATAGTAAACTGAGACCTGAAAAGAAGTCAGACTGGTAGAGGGGTTAGACCTGGGCTTAATTTGGCTGCATGGTTTGAGAAAAGGCTTAATGAAAGAAGAAACTGGGAGAAAAGGTAGGAGAGTAAAGCTGGAAGGGAAGGAAGAGTAATGATGAGGCACAGAGGGTTTTGAGACATTTTATGTAAACTTTGGGCACTCTGTTGTAAATGGATGCTTTCATGCCCCCCTTCAAGAGAAGGTATATATGAGTTAAAATCTTTCTGGAATGTTTGGAGATGGCAGCTACTTTGGTGAGTGCTCTATATGTAGCATTTTTCAGGAGAACATTATCTTCTAGCTCTGCTGAAAGAGAAGCTTTAGTTTTGAATAATAATAGGAAAGAAAATGACAGTCAAGAGTCACCAAAATCTTTTGCATCAGTCGCACTAACATTTGTAATTATCAGTCACATTTTTGGCTTCTGTTGTTATGCTGATGAAATCATTCAGCATTCCAAAACTTACATTTGTAATTTCATAAAAGACATGATTTTAATTTTCATTATCTGAAGCGACAAAGTTACGTAGTGTGTCACCAAAATAAAGCAAGTAATTGGGAGAAGTGAGAGCGTGTTTATTTTATATGTAGCAAGGCGCTTGGTTGTCTTCTTTGAACCTAGCTTAACTTCTAATATGAAATGGTGGGAAGTGCTTCAGAGTTAAGGTCTTCCTCCAGCAGGCTTTGGGTAAGCAGGCTTGCCTCCGTGGTACTTCCCTTCTTTTCACTGGCCTTGTTTTGTCCCTTCAAAACATATTTCCTAGGTGTAACGGAATTGTATAACCTCTGAATTATCAGATACTTTGCCTTGGATATGATTCTTCTCTTTCCCTAAACTGGAAAAGACTTAAGTGTGGCGAGAGGATAAAAGTGCCTTTTGTCATTCTTAGTATGCCTTAAGGGTGTGTCACCTGTGTATGTTCCAATATTTTCAGAACAATGGACTTGTGCAAAGACAGGTACATCTAAGTTATGGTTAACCACAGCCTGTGCCTGCAGAGAACAATGGGAGCACTCAGATGTGTGAAGTTATTTGGGTGTGGAGGATTTCTGGGATTGAGACCTAGTCTATAATTACTGCAATGACATTTGGAAAACAAGCTGCTATACAAACCTGCTGTTTACATGTGAGCTGTTCTGTTGTAGTAAATTGGCAATTTGAAGGGGCTCTCAGCCATTTAAAATAAGGCTATTGTTAAACTTGCTTTAGACCTTACAAAAAGTGTTCATAATATTTTGTACTTCATAATACTCAAAATACATAGCTAGCTGACTATAATTTTGACTATAATTTTTTCACTGACTATAATTTTGGATTTTGCAGAACTTCACAACAGGAATAACTGACACACTCTTTGGAATATAAAGTTGTCAGTTCAAGCCACGCACTTTTTCATATTAGGTAGAAAAAGAGTAATTTGGAAAGATTAAATTGCATAGGTGTTTAGATATTTACAAAAAAAAAGACTGCTTGTCTCATTAGTATGGGTAGTATCTTTCTTTCTTAAGAAAACCAAAACAACACAAAAACTAAAATCACCTTTCATGGTGTTATAGGAAAGGTAATACACCCAGTGGTGATGGGTATGAACAATGAGAACACAAGCTGCAGTAACTGAGAAGGGAAAATGACTGCTCTGCTTTTTAAGAGTAGACAAAGGATTGTATTTGGCAGCCAGTCTATAAGCAGTGACCTTTGAAGAGCTGTCTTTTTTGTATTAGGTGAACTCTTGAAATTTCACGTATCAAATATGAAGTCATGTATTTTACACTGCATACTTCTTGTTATGACTTTCCCTCATATCCACAGTTGATCAGATATGTTCCCAAACAAGTTGTATCCTTCACCTTTTCCAACTCAAACTGGATTTCAGTCCTGGGCAGAAATTTTGCATTTGCCTTAGTCCAATGAACAGGTTTAGGCCAACCAGTGAACCATTTCTTTGCTGTGACTGATGTTTATTATCAGTTGTAAGACATTCCAGGCTTTCACTAACCACATAAAACTCCTAAAGTAGAGGTGATCTTCCAGACTTCATTAATGCAACTCCTTTATATCCTTTATTTCATATTCTCTCAAGTATGAAGTTGAATTTATAGTGTTGTCATCTATAATCAACATATAATAAATGCACTAACAGTTCATTCTCTAATAGTTCTCAGTTCGTGTTACAGAAACTGTTGTATTTCTTCCTGCTGTGAATGACTTTTTATTTAGAACCTTAGAGTAAGATTACAGACTACTTCCAGGTTCTGTTGAAGTAAAGAGTTAAGAATGCTCAGGAATTTCTGTTGTACTTATCTGGAAATAAGTGATATGGATAATTTGATGTTAAGAGTGCTTAGGTTTGTCTTTTCACAGGCGAAAATAAATGGTGATAATGCATAATGGCTCTGAAAGTTTTGCATGTGCAAGATCTTAAAGATTCTGGGTTTTTTGTTAAAAAGGTTGCGGGACACCACTCTTAAAAAGCATTTTTTTGTATAGGTGATAGTAAATGGAGCTGTCTGGTTTTTAGAATTGAGTATCTGTGGCTCAAGGGTTCCCTTTGTCACTTGTTCCCTTTTCTCACTTGCTTTTCCACCTATAGAGATACCAGCATTTCTCTATGTTTGTATTGGAGCCATATTGTTAACATTTAGTGTATTTACAAGCCTGTGAAGTAAATGTAACAGTTCTTCATGTCCTACTCTGTCCTCAAAATGATCATTTGCAGTACATAGCTTGTTATATTGTCTTATAAAAGAAATTACCTCTTTAAGAACATATATGGAAAATTCCTTAAGGAACTATTGGAGAGTTATTAGAATAACTGTCACATTTACAGAGGTGCAAAGGCATACACAATAAAATTAATTCCTTGTTTGCTTGTGAATGAAATGGAAGCTGGCCTTGGTGCAGTAGGCATGCAATATATTTAACTTTGCTACCTGCATGAAGGGGAAGAAGAGGAAAAACAATATGTATACCTTCTGTATATATTTCATTACCACTGGACCGACTGTGGAAATCTCGTGTAAAATAGCTTTTTTTATCAATTGTTCTTATCAGCAATTGCAAGATGGACCAGAACAAGACCGTACATTAAACATAAAATAGTATATGGATTCAATATGTAATCGTATCTGCTTCAAGTGGGTGCATGTAGTCAGTGTAAGATTTCCTGTCTTTAGATCCCGACTGTTTGAAGTGCCTGGGCTTTGCCAGTGCTGTAACAGCCCCGGCTTGATGATACATCACATGAACGCCGTGGTTAGCATTCATGTGGGTTGTTGCCTATTTTGAGCCTGTGACTTTTAAGGGACTCAGACCATTTTATCAATGTGTAGAGTAATGCAAGCAAAGTGTGGACTTGTGTTTATTACGCTTTCTTCCACCCCCACCCCAACTTTGTGGTGTGAGTATGGATGTTACACAGTTGTAGTACCAGAATAATCACACGCAAAAAAAAAAATTTGAGACACTACTTCATTTTAGTTAGATATGTAATTAAATTGTTTTAATTTTTTTGACGACATATGTTCAAATCTGTCAGTCACTGCTATAGGACTGAAAGTTCTACGTGAATGGGGGATAGGAGGTTGATGAAGTAGGATGAGCTGATCCTGTGGAGCTGAGGGGTTGGCTTTCGGCAGGTGATGTTGTTCCTTGGAGGTAATCCTTTTGATCTTAGAAAAGAGTAAATAACATGCCTAAGAAAGAGGCTTCTCCCCAGCCCCCAGCAATGCATCAATCTTCCCTTCCAGATAAAATGTGATTATAGATGTTTAGAAGCATCAGCAGGCGTGGTTCCGGAAAGGTGCAGGAACTACGGGTAGCTCTTTCTCGGCAGGTTTGCCTGTTTTTCTCAGCCGGGCCCCGCCGTTCACCTGTTGACAGGGTGGCAGCTTTGGCAGCCTCACCTATGCGAGCGCATCCCTGCCGCCGTTGGCCCGGCGGGGACGGGACCCCGCGCCCGGCGGGGGCGGCTCTGCCGTGAGCTGCAGCGGGCGCTTTCCGCCCTCTCCCGCCGGGCGCTCCGTGCGCGCCGTCGCTGTGCTGTGCGGCCGGAGCCGCGTCCGTGTGGCGGGCGGGAGGCGCAGGTGGCGGGGCCGCCCCGCGCTGACATCAGCGGCGGGGGGGGGCCCCCC